>JACEIK010003796.1:0-120084 GCA_018107945.1 Datura stramonium | reverse complement strand
ATCACATTCGACTTAATAATGTAAAAAATTTATTTATGATAGCTTGTTTAACGACGACCATAGACTTTGTTAAATTATATTTTTAACATATTCATTCTTATTTCTTATATTACAATCAAAATTATATGTTCTTGACTTAGTAATGTAAAAGTATGTGGTAACTTGTTTAAAATCATGTTCACGAATCACGATCACAAATCTCGGCTCGACTCGGGCTCGACCAAAATGTAGAAAAGCTCGGTTGAGCTCGAATCGGTTCGGCTCGGCTCAGTACTGTTTAAAGCTCAGTAAGGGTCCGCTCGAGCTCGGCTCGGCTCAGTATATATCCAGCTCGATTAGGCTCGCTTCGGGCTCGGCTCGATGCCCAGGCCTACGTGCCACCATAGGTCATCAACCCCAATGAGCATCAGTTTTAGTGATCACATCAGCCATGCCTTTATACCCCGGCAAGGTATTTTGGGTCATATCAATGGGGTGTATACATTGAACCTCGCGTTTAGCTCACATGGTTATATGTCAATTAATAGACTCTCCCATCATTCAGTACAACTACAGTCTCAGTCACAGTTACAGACTCAGTTTTTAGTACATGTACATGACCCTTAAATCAATTTTTATTGTACTGTATTATGTATTGTCAAACTACTACTTCACATTGATATTTATGTATTTTAGTAAAGGTTATAGTAGTTTAGTTCAGTTATGCATTTTAGCACAGCTTTTCAGGCTATCAATATGTTCTATATGTATATCAGTTGCTTATCTCATATACTCAGTACATTCAAAGTACTGACCACATACTTCTTGTGCTATATCGTTTTATGATATAGGCTCAGTCTCTCAGGCTCAGCAGCGGGGTTAATTTCTCCTTCAGACTTATTGCAGTAGAGTTCTATTGGTGAGTCCTCATCTTCCGAGAACTGGATTCTTCATTTCCAATTATTGTCATTTTCAGTTTTTCAGACGTTAGAGTTAGTTGGGGGTTTATTCCAACAATTCATTGGTTTTCTTTTAGAAGGCTTTCAGACAGAATATGTTAGTTTCAGCTCGAGTTTCAGTGTTTAATTGAAATTTTAGTATCTTATCAAACATTCTTTACTTTTAAAAGTGTTTTGGTTATTGTGTATAAACAGTTTCCGCTTAAGATTCTTTTACAATAATTCAGTCATAATAGAATAATGCTAAGACATGGGTTAGCTTAGAGTCATTCGTGGCTCTAAGCACCGTGTCACGTCTAGGGTGTAGACTCAAGTCGTGACATTCAGGGGCAAGATCGAGAGTCGAGTTTCGATTCAAGAGTCAGGTCCGAGGTCGGGGTTGATATTTATGTTTGGGGTCAGGTCCAAGGTCAAAAGTCAGGTACAGGGTTTATGTCTTGGGTCCAGTGTCAAGAGATGAGTTTCAAATTAAGGTCTAAGCGAGACTCGGGTCTTGAATCCCGACCCTGGACTTGACAGATGAATGTATGCATTTTGATTAAAGTCGTAATCTATGGTTTGTACCCCCGACCCCGAACCCAATTTGGGATCTAATTCTCGACCTAGACCTCAACTCAAGACCCAACTATTGAACCTAAACCTAGCCTCAACTTGATACTCAAATCCCGATACCCGACTCTAGATCCTAACTTCAACCCAAGATCCGACTTCTGACTTGAGACCCTACTCCCGACTTCTGACTCTCGACCTCAACTTGAGACCCAACTACTTAACTCCTGAATTGAGACTTGATCTCAACCCCGACCTTTACTCAAGGTTAATGTCGAGTCCTGAATAGGCATTGGATCTCTGATCTCAGTTCGGGGTCACAGTTAGGGTTAAGAATCGAGTTTAGGACGAATCCAAGTCATGGCTGGGGTCAGTTGTTAAGTCTCAAGGCAGGGTTAAACTAGGGTTAGGTCGAGAATCAAGTTCTGAGGCGGGATTGAGGTTAGGTTCAAGGTCAAGTCTTGAGTCGGGGTCGTGTCCCGAGTCAATGTTAGAGTCAGGTCTCAAATCGGTTCGAGGTGGAGATCCGATATTATAGTATTTGCTCAAATTATAGCTTGTTATCAACTTGAACTTTGAACAGATCCCTCTAAAATGACAGAAGCAATAGAAGATTTTATATTTGAAGATTCAATATGACAGATAATAATACATCCTAAAGATGTAAGAATATTATTATTACAAGGCCAACAGAACAACAAATGAGTACATCGGTTTTAAGACATAAAAGAAAACCAGATAAATTCTGCATTTTGACAATTACTTTTTCTTAGCAATGAACAAACCCCACCTTTGCTCACCAGATGAACTCCTCAATAGCTTGGCCTTCCAACCTCCAACTATTTCATTGTAGTCTTGCTGTTAAATAATATCAGAAAAAAAAGTGAGAAGTACTCCTTGAAACCACAAAAAGGAAAATTACAAAATGACCACAAAACACTCACTTCTGAGAATTCCTGGATAAATGAATCTCTTTCCTTTTCCACAGTATTCAACTCTTTTTGGAGAACATTAATGAACTGCAATAAAGTAAAAACTTTTTAGGTTTGTCTCCATATCTAAGCTTGCGTTCATTTATATAGAAAACAAGATCTGCAGAAACACACCTGTTTAGTTCGATCCTCTGCAATAACTTCATCAAAACCCGCATCTCTAAGCATCTACATAGACGGAAAATGGCATAAGCACAGTCATACAGCAAAAATGAAGCAGAAAAAAGAAAAGGATATGTCTTTTTAAATGACCGAATACCTGGCCATATGCTGCAACATCATGTAAGTCATAACCCCTTTGCTTAATATACCCTGAAAACTCTTCCGATGCTGGTCCTGGACTTTTGCAGTAATCACTTATGAGGACTTTGCCTCCTGGTTTCAGCCACCTGTGGAAAGATTTGAATAACGCAGGTTTGTCCTGAAAGAGTGAAAGTACACAATCATTTTACTATAAACAGACAAGTAAAGCAGGTTGGTGTAATGTGTGAAAAAGAGATGAGGTTCTTCATGCATCAGAGATACTTAAATTGTTCTTAAAGGTAAATTAGTGAAAAATACAAATTGATCAACAAAAAAGAGATGGGATGACTGACTTTCTTCACAAAGTTACAAAATTTAGGAATGAGGAAGGCCTTGGTGGTGATAAAAGTATGCACTAGGATATTCTCACCTTCATCTTAAAAATAAATATGGCAAGTGATTTAAAAGGAGATGAAGTAGAGATTTGAAGATTCATGTAGCAAGAACAGAAATTACTTGGATGTGAAGAATAGTGTCCCGGCTGTATATAACATCAAATGTGCCATCAGGATACGTTTTCTTTGTACAATCAGCAACCTCAAATTCAACGGCACATTTGA
Organism: Datura stramonium; assembly: GCA_018107945.1. NCBI lineage: Eukaryota > Viridiplantae > Streptophyta > Magnoliopsida > Solanales > Solanaceae > Datura > Datura stramonium. Next base: position 116,742 of record JACEIK010003796.1, on the reverse strand, counting down.
GACCAATTGCACGCTCAAGAGCAAAAGATATCATGTTAATCGAGAGGTCAATGGCAACAACATGAACATCATAATTCTCAGCCATGTAAAAGTCACCTCCACCTATTCCACAACCAACATCAAGGACTTTTTGGCCAGGTTGAAGATCCAACATGGAGACAAATTCTTTTGTAGTATCTGCTCAAGATTAAATACCTAATCAGAGAAGACTAGATAAAGCACAGAATAAAGTAATATAAATGACCGGAACAGCTAATTAAAGTTAAAGAAGAGAACTTGCAAGCAGACAAGAGATGGAGCTGGACTGCGTGGAGTTGGACTCTCAGTAATCAAGACTAGAGAGGGCTTACCAATTCCTCCCGTGCTCACATAACCTTCTCCAAAGACACGTTCGTATCGCAGTATGCCACTACACTTGTATTGAACATTGTCCAGGAAACGCTGGAATCCCCTGTCATCCTCAGAATTAACTTTCTGCCATAGCCAGCAAATCTGCAAGACACAAGCAGCAAAGGTGCAGTGATTGGATGTTCGGGTTAATAGTAAATAAAAAAAGGGTGCTGGGGGGAGAAAATATATACCTGATTCTGATTCTTTTTGTTTTTAACATAAGCTCCAATGCACTTGCAACGGATGAGAGAAAGTTCAAATGATTTTCCATCACCAGCATTTAAATGACACTCTTTAAAAACCTGGATACAAAGGTTAAGTAGAGCAACACTAAAAGTTAATGATTGTTTTGGTGACAAATGCACCAATACTGAAATATTCTATGCTGTCTTAAAAGCAATGACTTGCTTATCAATTCTTTAACAGAAAAGCTGGTAATGACTTCAATACATCTACTTCATTAGAAAGTCTAATAAACTTGCAGAAAAAAGAAACTTTGTTCATTAAGGATTTCTACATAGATCTATTTTATTTTCTCCAAAAATATAGGAGAAAAGAAAATACACGCACAAGCATGACAACGAATTTCGTTCCATGGAGCCAAACCGTTGGTTAAATATACTTCAGGTACTGTGTTAACTGTTGAAAGCCAAGGAGATAACAATTTTCTAGATTTTTCAACATGGATTTTGCTCATAGTATCATTCCAATGTGAAAAGAAAAGTTAAGACCTTTGTGTAAAACCTAGGCTCCCTATAATGGGTTGGGTTGTTCTTTCGCTTGTGGTCTCCTGACTGATGGAAGCATGACTCTCTGAAAAATATGTAGCCTCCAACTTTCAACCATTTTACCATTCTCTCCACAAGACTCTGGACCTGAAATCAGACAAAAAGAGACAGTTTCAAGAGTCAAGCCAGTATTCAATAAAGTGCCAAATCAAATCTGACTAGTGTACAAAGAGTAAGAAATATCCCTTATGCTCGACTTTACCATTAAGTCGAAATCTTTCTGAACTAATCATTTGAGAAGTAGTCACAATAATTGTAAAATATACACTAGTTGAAAAAATATATCCAATTTTACCAATAGGCGATCATTCATAGAAGATATAATGATCTACATATGGGATAAGTAGTCAAATGAATAATAAAATGTACACTTATTAAGAAAACTCTGTTATGCAAAAAAAAATTTTGTGCCATACAGGACAAGATGCAAATATGGACCAATCATTCTGCAGATAAAACCACTTTCATATCCTCAAAATTGCAGGTGGATTGAGGTTAAATTACTTACTGCATAATCCTTCTTTTCAGAATGTTTTAGCAAAGAAAAGAGGATTCATTTTGATTACCTATGCTGGTCACTTGCAAAGATACTGACCGAACAGTTAATGGACATGCTCTGAATATGATGTTCATAGGTTACATGATATCTGTTCAAACAAGCTATTCAAAATATCATGTGTAGACGATAGTTTCAAAGTTGCCTATTATACTTATGATTTTGCCTAATCATGAATTGTACGCACTTTTGCTATAAAGATGAACCTTCTTTTAAAAGTTTGCTTAAATATTTACAAACTTAGAAGTTGAGTATTTGTTTTCTACTATCCTGCCATACGAATTGTCCCTGCCTCTTTTTAAACTTTAAGGGCGACTTTGGTCATCCATTTTACATAAACGTGCAACACTTGTAATTTTTTCACAAAGAAGAGCAGGAGGAAGATTAAAATAAAAGTACCTCTTCGTCAGAAAGATACATCAGTAGCCAGTTTGAAAATATCAAGTCCACTGATTCAGGTGAAAACTTCAAATCAGGAGAAGTCACATCAGCACACACAAACTTGACATTCTTATGATGCTTATTGATGCTTTCATTCTGCAATAAGCAAATTAAGAGATGAGGAAAAAGAGATCTCGATTCACCAAAGTTATCATCACGTAAATGTGCAATAACAAGCGAACCTTCTGAACAAACTCATCAAAACCCCCAACAAAACAGATACATAAAATCTAAAACTTCTTGTGGAAAAATGCCACAAACCTTCTTAATTGCACTTTCGATAAAGTCCAGTGCTATGAGCTGTCCAGCATTCTTGGCTAATTCACCAGTGAAACGGCCAATACCAGCACCCAATTCTAACACTGATTTCCCTCCATATGGTGGGAGTAGAGAGAGCACCTAACATGACCATCCATCCACAAGTTTCAAAATATTTGAGGGTTACTAATACATGTCAGAAAACAATGTATAAATTTTTTTTTAAAAAAAAATAAAAAATTAATCATTATGCAGTTCCAGAAAACCCCATGTACAAACATTATAAAAGCTCCCTCTAGTGAAAATCAGAATACTATTGCATATCTGTTAACATTAGATATAATATGTGTTGACTCAAAAGACAATAAACATCCAAAAGAACAAGGAGGCTGTAAACCAAAAACAAATTGCAGCATATATAACCCATCAAACTCTCCAAGAATGTATTGGATCATATTCCGACCCATAGTTACTGTAATGCAGAGCAATTAAACGGATCAAAATTCCTCCTCTACTTGTTGTAATTCAGTGTTGAACTGGGCAAAACTTGCCGGATCACTAGGATAACATCCCATTAAGTAAGAGGACAAGGTAATTGTTGACAACTATGAGTTGGCAAAGAGATCACAGGGAATGCACACAAATATTGTATTTAAACCATCATGGTTCTTAATTTTTTTAGCTGTTGGTGTTCTTCCACTATATGCACCCAAGGTGGATGAGGCTAGCAACTAAGAAGGAAATGTAAGATCTTGTTAGTAAGACCAAAGTTCCATAATCACAAAAATGAAGTGCAATCATGGGGAGAACACCCTTTTATCTAATGATAAGATGAGGCTCGTGAATAGCAAGAAACTTTTGGATCCAAGATTTGGAACAACTGAGAGGGTCAAAGCCTTGCCATTAAAGGGGTCATATAAGCAAGCACCATCTACTTTTTGTTTAACCAGAGGCATAGACTTGGTGCCTTGCAGTATTAAGAATTTTCTGACTTTTCTCTTTGAAACCAAAATTTGTTTCTATTTAATCTACCTCCAGGTAGCTAGATCAAATAATTTTGACTTGTACATGTTGTTCATCAATTTTTTCCCCTTTTTCTTCCATATTGGGATGAAGAAGTAGTAAAATTCAACTTAGCGTGGTGCCAATTGAAGTCCGAAAATGCGAATCCTCCTAAAAGCGCACAGATCTTGCAAAATGACGGCTCATGCAGCAAGAGGGTGTTATCTTAGGATATATATCAAGGGAAAATGCCAAAATGGAGAACTCCAATTTTAACAAGCAACAAAAAGACCTGAAGATTCAACAATTAGTTAGAGACATTACTGTTCACTAACTTCTGTTCATGGTGCCAAAGTAAATTTCAAAATTCTAATTTTTCTTGATTTGTAAAGCCAAGGCACCTGTGGTGAGTGGCGAAAACTGAACAAGTGAATTGCGTATTCAAACAGAAACTTTCCATATTTAACAAGTCTTGATTAATCGTATATTTGTGAGACAACAGGGTAGGTTGTATGAAGCAGCAACTAACTGACACATAATATGTAAAGAGCACCATCTTATTTCTTTTGGCAAAATAAAAGGCATATTCTAGTGTTGAATATTCATGAAAATGTCTCGGGAATAGCAGTTGAAAATTAAGACCAGGAAAAGAATATCCTTATCCTAAACAGATGAAAAAAACTGAAGTACAGGGAAATCAATGAGGAAATAGAAAAATTTAGGTGTTTTATTAGGATCTAATTTCTTGTGAAAGAACATTTATAATGGACCATGAAAATCAATCGCCCACATAAAGTTATACCTCAGGCCTCTCTTCTTTGTCAAGATCAGCTGCTTTTGAGTCGAGCATCATGGCTTCCACAGTGAGTTCCGATGTATGCTCGATCCAATAATTCTTCTGAATATCACGTTCTTGTCCTGTACACAGCACATTCATAATCAAATACATTAGTAACAGATGTCCCAATCAAGCAATAATCACCATTACTGACTATATAAATCCTTAATATCTGTCTCCCTTAATTCCAATTCATTTCATTTCCCGATATACATAAAAGTAGAATCTGAGCCAAACCTGAAGTTGCACCAGCAGCAGCAATAACAGGAGGCATAGTTGGGTGACTAAGAACACGAAAAAAAGTATGACAATTATAAAAAGGATTATGACAATGTGGGTAGGTTACTAAGAACCCTCAACGGCAATGCGAGATCTAGTAAATGTTCTTGATCTACGGTTATAGCTTCTGCCTTTCTGCTGCATCAGCTGGTGTAAAATGTAATGATTTTGCTATATAGACGGTGTATCTATTTATAGGCAAAATGAGAAAGAAATAGCCCTTAAGTAGGCTACGCTGATTTTAAAATTATTTCTTTAAATGATGGTGAAGAGAGAAGAGGGGAAATCGGAGAGACGAAGGTGGGGAAGGATCTGTTATGACAAATGGCCCAATGCCACGTGATGTCCTCTTGGAGGGTTCTCTTTCTCCGACAAATATCACCCTCTTTTTAATTTCAAAAAAGAAAATTAAAGGGTGGTCCATGTTGAAGAAAATGAAGCTAAGTATATGAATCATCACTTATCATAATCTGCATCTTACTTATATACCATTTAAATTTAAAGGCACTATTAATCTGCATCTTACTTATATACCATTTAAATTTAAAGGCACTATCAATTTACGTTATACTTAGACATCTTTAATTTAGTGCTACATACATTTTCTTTTATTACATGGTATATAAGGAATGGATTTTATTAAAATCTATAATATATAAATTTTGGCGGTAAACAAAAATCTTTTAGAGATGCGGGATACAAGTTTAATTATTATACATTAACACAACATTAATCTTCATATTATTAGTATTCCATGAGCAGAGCAACAAGAATAAAAATAGAGAAATTGACATTCTATGAGCATTTAGAATTCAATTTCCCTATTTCTTTTTTATCTTCTAGTTTATTGGACGTTGTATAGGCTCGGCAAGGTGAGAGAGAGGGGAGGGTTCATGATTTGGATCAAATGAGATGCATTAAGGATAAAAATGACGAACTGTTTCTAAAAGAGACGCACATCAGATGAAGATAACAAACGTATTTCTATAAGTTCCTGAATGAAGAAGGGGACAAAGTTATCGTACTAGGGGAGCTAGAGCATTTCGAGAATCGTAGAGATTTTGGGTATTGTAAGTGCTTAAAGAAAGTGTATGCTAAGGGGGTTATTTGGAATATGAGGAAGGGAAGAGTGATCGGAGCCGGACAAGATCCTGGTGAACTTTTGAAAGAACTCAGGCGAAGCAAGTATATGGAGTGACTGATTGAATTGTTTGTCATATTTAGGACGACCAAAATGCCAGAGGAATGCAGGTGGAGTATAATGGTTTTGTTGTACAAGAATAAGTGTGATATCCAGAACTGCAACAACTATAAGGATATCAAACTACTAAGTCATACTATGAAAGTTTGGGAGAGGATGGTAAAAATGAAGATGAGGAAGAGTGTGCCTATCTCTGAGAACCAATTGATGATCGACTGCACAAGTCATCCATTTTGTAAGGAGACTGTTAGAGTAGTATAGGGATAAGAAGAGAAACTTGCACATGGTGCTCAATGACCTAGAAAAGACATATAATAAAGTCTTGAGGGAGGTCCTTTGCAGATGTATAGAGTCTAGGGTTGTACCTATTGGATTACATTAGGACTGTTAAGGACGTGTAAAATGTGGCCAAGATCTTATTAGGATAGTGAAAAGTGACTCAAAACACTTTCTGGTCATGACGGGGTTCCACCAAGAATCAACCCTTAGTCTGTTCCTATTTGTCTTAGTACCAAACTAATTAGTACGACATATTAAAATGGAGTATGTTGTGGTGTATGTTATTCACAATTGATATAGTATTGATTAGCGAGATGCACAGTGGAGTTAATAATAGGCTGAAAGTATAGAAAAAAAACCCTAGAGTCTAAAGGTTTCAGGTTAAGTATAACTAAGCTAGAGTACCTGGAGAGCAAGTTTAGTGATGTAATGAGCGAAGTGGGGGTAGAAGTGAAGATGGGAGAAGTCATACCCAAGAGATGAAGCTTCAAGTATCTTGGGTCCAAGAATCAATAAGATCGGTATTTTGATGATTGTTATGATCCATTTCTAAACTCACATTCAAAATGTTCCATAACTTGATAATTTTATGAAAAATTAGAGTTGCTACCTAATTATTATGAAAATTAGAAACCATTTAAAAGATGTTTAAGAAACCTTTATTTTAAAATCAGAATTAAGGTAAGGATTTCGGTAATTTTCTGAAGAAGGTATTAAACATTTAGGAAATTTGCGTTAACTAATAAATTTTAAAATAAATTGTGGCTAAAAATATATATAATTTGTTTGGAGAGTTTTATACTTTTTAAAATCTATATTCCCTTGTTTGTGGTCATGACCTATTCGAAAAATAATTCAAAATCTTACTTGATTAGGATTTTATCTCAAAATATTTTGAAAATTGTATTAGAAGTTGGCAACAAATGAAACTCATTTTTTTAAGAAAAAATCTGTCATGTTGTTTCATAGGAGAATATCTAAGTTCAGAATATATGTATTTTACTTATGAAAAAGGAACCCATTTTTGTTTAATAAATCATATCAAGTGGTATTACAAATTTATGCGAGTCTTGAATATCAGAATGACACGCATTTGGGTTTTAAAGGAAACTAATTTAACGATTCTGATTTTTTTCAGCTTTGAAATTCATCTAAATTAAGTAAAAGGATTACTATCTCATATTCAAAAAGAGAATAAACATAAAATTAGAGAATAGCGAATAATAAATCGGTTTGAGCTTCTCAGGCCAAATCTCAAGTGTCGTGATATCGTCATTGCTGCTGAACCATAACCCGATTTTCTCTCTTCTGCTGGTCTGTTTGCAAAAATGAATTTGACACTGATTTGACCGGAGCGAGACAGAGTTGGGCTGGATATATGAACACGAGAAGGTGAGCCATAGGGACTTGGGTGGGCATATGTCATGCATGAAAAAATAAAATAACAAGGACTAGTAATCTAATACATCAAATGGATTTCAAATAATCCATGACCCAAATTTTGGCTATCATAATCTCAAATTTTGTGACCATCCACATCAATTTACACATGTGCTAGAATATAATTTAAAATGACGAAATGATTTAAAAATAAATCACTGGTTAAGATTCACTTAAGAGCAATTAATATATACCAAGTTAATTCAACTTACTCCAAAGATAATCAATTAAAACGAGGGTTACCGCCCTGAGTATCTATCAATTATTTCTACCAAACCTTAGTATGCTTTTCCAAGAATAACTAAGATAATATGGCATAGGTTAATGTTTGCAACCACCAATCAACAGTGAAAATGAGAAATAATTAGGTATTAAAAAAATTCAAAAATCATGTATTATGAAAACACTATGAAGATTACACTTATATTGGGTCCACAACCTTAGTATAGGATTTAACTACTCATAATTCTATAAAAACAATAAGAAGAATATGAAAAAGACATTATTACGTGCTAAAAATGGATGTAGAAACGAATCCAAGAAAGTGATGGTACTCCGTGAAAACGACAAGACGAGAGAGTATTTTGTGCTCTAACTTGTTCGTACTCAATATCCTATGAAATCTGATGAAGATTTCATACAAAAATCCTATAAAAATATTTATATTTTCCACAAACTCGGAATCAAAAGTTGTCAAAACATCATCAATCTACTTCACGAACCGTAAAATAGACATACAGACCATGGATCTCTTTTGCTCTGATGTGAAGTGTTCAACTCAAAATTTTTGAAGTACACCATAAAATCATCTATGGATCGTGAATTTGACACACATTCCGTGGATGACAATCATAAAATAGTTGATTAGACAATCAACTTATTGAGCTTTCTTCCTTGTTGACTCACGAATCGTGAAAGTAATCTAAGGTCCATGGAATGCTCTTTGGATTTTCTTCACTGTGTTGTTGTACATTGATTTACGAATCGTGAATGTTACATATGGTCCTTATATTTCACAGTGCTTGAGCAACTCCTAAAATGAGCTACTGGATAGTGGTTGTTAATTTTTATGCCAAGATATACGGTTCATGAAATGAGATTTATGTCGTTACTTGGTCCGTCCTTTGGCAAATACTTTAACTCTTCAACTCCAAACTCCAGAGAATTCTATGGTAGCTTGAACAACTTGTACAACTCGTAACATACCCAAAACTGGATATTTTTGACTTGTTTTTCTTGTTTTAGCCAATTTAACTTCGAACAACTATAAAATAATTTTTCAATATTAGAAACACATAAAAATGAGCTAAAGGACATAGAAAACCTATGTGAAAGACATCAAATGTGTCATAATTTTATGACACATCAATACCCCTAAATTAAAGTATTTGATTATCCTCAAGCAACTAACAAAAGACTCTCTGTTATGTCTATGCTCAAGTATCACAAATTAAGCTATCTATAATGATTTTGAAAGTAGCTATAGGCATGTATTTTCAAACATGATAAACTCTCAGTCTTTCTTTATTGAACACATTGAATCACTCCAATTAGTTATGACTAATAATGAATCCCCAATTAGTGATATCATGCTATTACCTTAAAAGAAGCACTCAAGCATCTTAGTTTAAAAAGTAAGTTATTTTTGCTATTTTAATCCAAGTGTCCTCACATAAGATAAAATAGTATCCCAAAAACAACACAAAAAAGTTCATATGCAACAAATACAAATGCCATAGACTTGCCCTTATTTCTAATGTCACTATCTTTGAAATATTCGATTGAGATCACATAAGAACTTTCTAAGCTTATAATGTGGGCCAGTGGATATATATAATACATATTTTGAAAATAGTGACTACACCCTCCTTGATACTGCATTTTATTCACCCTTATTACCTTCCTTTGCTAATTCACCTTTCTTCTTCTTCTTCTTCTTCTTTGTTTTTGCTTCTATTGTCCTTGGTGCGGTTTTTTTAAAAATCTATACATCTTTTTTCTCGATCTTTTAACTATTTGCACTCTTTTTTCTACCACACCAGGTCACGGTCTAGATATAACTTCTTCACCTTCCCAACTTAGTCTTGAAGCCTCCCTTGTCACTAATTTTATTATTCACCTCCAACTTAGGCTTTTTATGCTTCATCATCAATACTAGTGTCAAGGAGGGACAAGTTAAAATAGAATTATTTAAACATAAGGGTTAAGGTCAATTACGACTAGCTAAGAAAAAGGTTAAAAGCTCAAAATGGGAGACTAGAGATTATTTTATCACATTGGGTAGGTTCATACAAGTTAGTGTAGATTTAATACTGCAAAGACAACCTAAATTGATCTCTACAACCAAGATATCCTTAGACAAGTAACATGAATTACCAAGAAAGTTCTAGATTGCAAACACAACTTACAAAAATATCCAATTACTGACAATTCACTGACACTAGATTTCATTTAGCCTCATTTTAGTCCTCAAATAAGTACTCTAGGAATCATTCAATCAAGACTTGTTCCTAACAATCATAATGTCACAAAAAGATCCAATCATGTCAATGCATACTATCAGAGTTTGTATGATTTTTATTTTTAGAAGGGGTGATACAATTTAGAGAAAGAAAAATTATGCATTCCATAAGTTAAACAAACCACCACCATATAAGTCAAACATATTTTATTCTACTTATATGACACGAGACTGATTCCCTTAAAAATATCTCCGAGCAACTCATCGTGGAGAACCTTCAAGACACTATTATGACTCTATTAACATAAATATTTTCTGATTCAGCATAAATTAAACACCCCCCAAAAAGAACCATAATTAAGAAAAAGTGGGGAGGGGGTATTATACTAAGACTAACACGCATATACCAAAAGAAAAGTTCAAACATCTTCCAAACAACATAGAAGCATCAATTATTAACAAAATAGACTACCCCACCAAAACTTAAAGATTTTAATGTCCCCAGTGCATAAAGAATCTAAAGATAGGGGTGAGAACTCCCTGAGGCGTACTAAGAGCATAGTCACTCGGCATAGTCTATGATATTGTGACCTCTAAATTCTGAGATGTAGCCTCGGGATCAACAATGGATTGATTTGTGGTGGTGGTAGGGTTTTCTGTTGTCTATATCAGTGGGACCATCTCTACCTCTAGAGCATTAGAAGATGTATCGGCGTTAGTATCAGTGGGTCGTCGAGAAAGGGGATCAAACAACAACCTCTATCTGACAAGCTCTAGCTACCTCTCTTTATCTAGAAACAAATCACATTTAGTATAATCTCTAGCCTCATTGGTGTTGGACATATTCTTATGCTCATTTTTCATATTTTTATCCATCTTTTATCACGTTTTGAGATAATTATCTTTATAAAAAGCATGAATTCATGAATGTGTGTGTGAAATGAGCTAAAAAATATTTTAGATGATTTTAGCAGGTAACACATGAAAAAATACTCAAAAATAGTGCAAGGTGTGAAGAAACAAGAATTCGGAAAAATTTTGGCCCGGTGAGATAGTTGGAGTGGTGTGCCAGAGCCTATAATTCAGAGATATTGTGCTCAGGGTGGTGCTATGACTACCATGGCATGCCAGACCTCAAACTTCAAAAGAATTTTTTATCAACACCTTGACGAATTGAGTGAAGTGGCACACCAGAGAGGTTTCAGACTTGGGAAAATTTTCTAACACTCTGGTGCATTGACAGAAGTGGCGCGCCAGGTCCAAGAATGCAGAATTTTAACCAACACCTTAGTGAGAACGGAGAAGTGGCACGCTAGAAGCCAACCTTCAGAGAAAATTCAAGTCAAGTCTGGTGAGATGGATGAAGTGGCTTGCCAGGACCTATCCGGGATGGATATTTCTAAGTCCAAAAGCTTAATTGCTTAAGAGCGAAAGAGTGATATGTTACCATTCTTATACATACTTTGTCTAGGACATTTGTTAGACATCTATCAATCAGATCGATCATTGTACACAGTCTTTTGGGGGAGAGACAAGAAGAGTATTTTCTTCTTAGATTTTTCTTCTTTACTTTTATCTTTGTTAATTCGAATGATGATTTCTTTGGTTTTACACTTGAACATGTGTGGATAAACTCCTGTTCTGGGGTTTTGGCCATGGATTGACAGCTGTAGTTGAATATTCATTTATGTTAGATGTTTAATTCTTCTTTTTAAGATTTTTTATGCTTACTTGATTTCATGCTTATTTGTTAGATTGATCACCTTTCGAATATTATCTATTGCCTTGTTGGTTGAACTTGGGAGAGGGAAGTAATAAGGGTTAAAAGAAGCATAGAGCAGGTTTCAATATCTTATTTAAAAGTTCAAGAGTTGATTTTGTTGTTGAGGATAGGGATCCTGCAACCCAACTCAGTTGAGTCAAGTATCTTCAATCGTAGCCTCATGTTTCTCCTGTAACTATGGAGATATATATGTTAGGATTCATGAGATAGTTTTTGGCTATTCAGGAGAATAGTTGAGAAGTGAGTTCGTAATTTGCAACTAGCAATCTTAGAAGGACTTTGTCTTGCGTATTTGAATTCTAAGACTCAATCTGAAAACAAAAGTTCCAAGACCCTAGATTTTAATCATCATTTAGATTACAACTCTCTTGCAAATGATTGTAGTTTATTAGTTTAATTTACATTCCAAGTTTAGTAGAAAGTAATCTCAAAAATCATTTCCCAATTTTTCTTGTGTTCTCTTGAATAGTGAAATAAAGGTTCAAACTAAGCAATTAATCTGACAAGTCTCTGTGAATATGATATCGGGACTTCACCGTGTGATATTACTTGATGACCACGTGCGCTTGGCGATATCAAGTTTTTAGCGCCGTTGCCAGGGACTTGAATATTGATTAATTGCTTGTGGTTGGGATTTTTATTATTACACCCCGTAAGTTCTTGACACTTAGTTGGCCTATTCGCATATTGATTAAGAGTTTTAGAATGCCATACGTGCGAGAAAAGGGCCGGGGGAGAGACCGGACAAGCGCCAAGTCGGAGCATCGCAAGGCAAATGCGACTTATAAATCCAAGCGCCAAGTCGGAGCATCGCAAGGCAATGCGATTTATAAATCGCATTCAACAAAATGCGACTTAAAGTGCTTAAGTATATAAAGGCCTCTCACTTCATTTTAAAGTCATCTTTCATATTATTTCCAAAGTGAACGACCAAAACAAACAGGAGGAACGAAGGGTTTATATAATATTCGCTCGACATAATCGCCAAACACGGTCCAAAGTGAAATTAACTTCGGGTACCGAAGTATAAAGCGTGAGGGAGCATTTCTACGGAGTTGGGGTTTCGTGAAATTCGCTCGCGGCGTCGTTCCGCCGAGTCAAAGTTATTGGAATTTCTCCAAACTAGTCTCAATACACTTCAGACTAAAAGTGAGTATTTCTCCTTCTAGACCTCCGAGAAATTACGAGTTTTCGATTGTACTTCGATAAGTCGAAAGATAGTTAGTATATAGATTTAAAGTATGTTTTATTTCAAAATAATAGTAGAATTAATTCTATTCTTCACTTTTTGGAGTCCTCCTAATCAGATTTCAAATTTTAAGTCCTCCGAATCAGATAAATATAGTCGTGGGCCCAAGGAGCCTGTAAATGGTATACCCAAGGGGCCGTAAGGATGCTCATAGTTACTAGGTGGATGGTATGACTCGAGTAGGGGTATATAGATTGTGGGGCTGCTGGTACCTTACGGCTTATGGGGGCCGGTAAGGTTCTTGTATGCTATGTTGTGTTAGTTATTAATAGATAGAAAGTAGACCACCATGTTATCAGGTATGACTTACTCTCTTCAAGAAGTTACGTTCTTTTCTGGGCCAGCCTCATCTCGTCTCCTATTACTTCAAAAGATTCATCGCATTATTATTTGCTTTCGCCTTTTTTTTAGTTATTGCTTTACATACTCAAGCATCGTGCTGGTACCGACAGCTGTTTTGGGTGCCGTATTACTTGCCTGCAGTACTCATAGACGAGGAGCAACATCCCTCGTAGTTCTAGCCAATAAGACAGAGTATTTAGCTCCTATCATCCGGAGCTTGAAAGCTAAAGGTTTACTTCCCTTTTTGTTTGTACAAAGAGTGTGGTAGGCTAGGGCCCCGTCCCGACCATCTTATTATTCTTACTGTGCTTGTGGATTGTATATTCCCTATGGTTAGCTTTACCGGTAGTGTGGGGCCGTGTGTATGTTTTAAGTTTGCATGTGATGGCCGTGGGGGGCCTTTGTTCGCTTGTTAGCTGGTGACCTTGTCGTCCGCATAGGTTTCCTTATGTTCGCTTGTTTTGGGTAGCCGTTATATTCCTACAAAGTTGCTATAGGCCTTATGTCGGCCGGAGGCTATATTTACAGCCGCTATAGCCCGTTGTTTTCATAAATCCGTATTCAGAGCTAGCCCGGCACTATAAGTGCTTAGGCTCGCAGTCCAAAGAGTCCAAAGTCCAGTAGGGCACTGTGTGCCGGGCCATGCCTCCCACGGGGGGCGTGACAAACTCTTGGTATTAGAGCAGGTGTCGTATCCCAAGGGAGTCCGGCAAGCCGTGCTGGGTAGAGTCTTGTCTATGGATGTGTTGTGCACCACATACTATAGGCAGGAGGCTGCAAGGCATGATAGGATGGCTACTCTTTATTCTTATTTAGTCGTGCTATAGAGCTGTGTATATAGGGTTGAGTCCTAAAGCTTACTATACTCTTTGTTTAAAGATAAAATGTCATCACCGACAATTCTATCACAGCCTAAGATTGGATACAATGTGCCAGGAGAGGGCACTAGCAAGATGCCCTGGCCTTCGATTAGAATCTCACTCGATTTGAGGGGTGATACGTAGGCATCGTCTGTTTACCTCTCGCATGCCCCACCCCATCGAGCCACTGGGATGACACCACCTCCCGAAAAGTTCCTATACCTACACCATCCGACTAGGAGGTCAGGAGTGCAGTAGTTATGTTAGCGCAAATGAAGGCTACTCGTCACCAATGCCACCTGGCGCTTGTAGAGTCATCAGGGGCCCGATAGTTCGAGGGTCCGAGAATTCTTGGCACTAGGTCCCCACGCTACTGCAGATGACGAATGCAGGGACCCCTAGGACTTCCCGGATCAGCCGCAGAGGATCTTCCTAGTAATGCATATTACATCTCGGGCAGAGTCGGTCGAATTGCGTATTCAACCGAGATATTGCCGTGTTGTGGTATGAGAGTTGGGAAAGGTCTAGAGGGGAGAGATGTTGTCCCTCCGACCTCGATCCAACTTTCGCAGGCTTTACTGGACCGTTATCTACCACAAGAGATTCGGATGTGCCCGGGTGGACTCCGCTTTTACACTGAGCAAAGGGGGCGATGAGTAAGCGAGAATACGCCCGCAAAGCCCCGATTCTTTGGCCCTATATGCTCCAAAGAATTTGTAGACACCATGCCATCCAGAGTCCACCGGTTTATTATGGGTATGAACCCATTGTAGATTGAGGCCCTAAGGATAGCTACTTGTGGGAAGAGTTATGGATATTGCTCAGTGCAGGCTTTTGCTCGTACTATTGAGGGCCTCAGACAAATGGCAATAGGATAACAAAGACTAACAAGTCGAACAACGCCGCAGTGGGATGTGTCGATGAGTTACAGGGGAGATTCTGAGGAGGCCTAGCCACTCGCTGTCGCATAGGCCACCTAGACCCCGCCTCCATCACAACAAAGAGAGGGGTAGATTTAGCTCGCAGAGACGCCGTAGTCCGACGGAAGTTCTCGAACAGATTCACCTCGGGGCCAGAGGAGGGCGTACTCAGGTATACACCGCCACTTTGCCCTATTTGCACTCGACACCACTCCGGGAGCTTGCGATATTGGCTCCACATGGTGTTATATATGCGGACATGAGGGTCATGTGATGAGAGATTGTCCAGCCAGTCGTGGTGACGCAGATAGATGTGGACAGTATCAGTAGTGGTCGCGAGCCCAAGACTCGCGAAGGGCGCAGCTCCTCAATTTTAGCAGGTGAGGCCGAGGCAGATTAGGGGCTCGAGTTCTAGGTGCGGACCTGCCGTACTATGCATTAACAGTGGAGCACGTGATTCGTAGGCGTTCCGCATGTTGTGACAAAGGATGACTATTTTCTCTCACCTTGCTTATGTATTAACTCATCCGGATCTACCTTGTGCTATGTTACCCCATTAGTGGCTTGAAAGTTCAAAAGAGATTGTACCAGAATTGCTTCAAGAACCCTTTTCGCATCTACACTACGGGGTGACTCTATTATAGCCGAAGGGTTTATCGAGGGTGTACAAAAGAGAGGCTGTTAACCATCGACCACAAATGCATTTGGTAGAGTTAGAAATGGTTGATTTTGACGCCATTATGGGTATGGATTGGTTAGCTCCATGTTATGCCAATGTAGAATGCCGACCAAGATGGTCCGGATTCCCTTTCCGTGGAGGCAAAGACGAGAGTGGAAGGGGCGCACAGCCTACGCCAAAAGGTAGGTTTATTTCCTATCTTCTAGCGAGAAAGTTGATAGATAAGGGGTGCATTTACCACATTGTCGAGTTCGGTGATGGTCGGGCAGAGCCTCCGACTCTCCGCTCGTTCTCTAGTGGTGAATGAATTCCCGATGTATTCCCGTGATGAGCTACCCGGTATTCCCCAGAAAGGGAAATAGACTTTATAATTGATTTATTACCGTGCACTCAGCCCATATCAATTCCCCTTATCGCATGGCTCCTCGCCGAACTCGCAGAACTAAAGGAGAAGCTGAAAGATTTGTTAGACAAGGGCTTTATCGTGCCGAGTACTTCACCTTGGGGTGCGCCATAGTTTTGTTTGTGAGAAATAAGGATGTTCCTCCGCATGTGTGTATAGACTATCGACAACCGAATAAAGTTATCACAATAATAAGTATCCGCTTCGATAGATAACTGGCTTGATCACATGTGGAGCTAGATATTTCTCCAAAATTATCTTAAGGTCCGGATATCATCAAACAAGTTCGGGAAAGGGACATTCCAAAGACTGGCTTCTTCAGGACCAAATATGGCCATTTTGAATTCTTAGTCATGTCCTTTGGGCCGACGATTACCCACCCGTGTTTATGGACCCAATGAACAGTATTTTCAGACCATACCTGGAATTTTCAGATAGTGTTTATTGACTTATATTCTCGTGTATTCTCGCTCAGAGGCGTACCACACAGGATCATTTGCGGACGCTGGCTCCGTGATTATCAAAGGGACCGCGCCTATATGCCAGTTTCGAAATGTGAATTCTTGATGAATTCAGTAGCCTTTTGGGTCATATCATTTTGGATGCTGGTATACAGTAGATACCTTAAAATAGAAGCAAAAGAAAGCATGGCCTGCATCTACCACTCCGACCGAGGTGTGCAGTTTCCTGGGCTTAGCCAGTAGTACTACAGGAGTTGTTGAAGGATTTTCCACCTTAGCATCACCACTAACCGATGCGTAAGGCAGCAAAATTTCAATGGAATGAGGCATGTGAGCAAAGCTTCCAGGTATTGAAAGACAAGCTAAAATCAACTCCAGTGTTAGCATTGTCAGAAGGCACAAAAGGTTATGTAGTTTATTGTGATGCTTTGGGTGTTGGGTTAGATGTGTGTTGATGCAGCATGGTAGCAATTGCTTATGCTTCCGCATACCGAGGAAACATGAAAAGAACTATCCTACCCATGACCTCGAATTGGCCGCA
Source organism: Datura stramonium (assembly GCA_018107945.1). Lineage (NCBI taxonomy): Eukaryota > Viridiplantae > Streptophyta > Magnoliopsida > Solanales > Solanaceae > Datura > Datura stramonium. The sequence continues at coordinate 99,571 of JACEIK010003796.1, read as the reverse complement.
GTTGATTCACGCCTTAAAGATAGAGACATTACTTGTATGGAATCTACGTGATATTTTCACCGTATCATAAGAGCCTGCGTATATCTTCACCCGTAAAGAGTTGAATTTGCGGTGCCGCTGGTTAGAGCCGTTGAAAGACTTGATGTGAATATTCTGTATCACCTGTGGATAATGTGGTGGCAACATGCCCTAGCCATAAATCTATGGGAAGTCTAACACACTTACAACTTGAGCAGCGGGAATTAGCCCTACAATTGCATTAGTTAGCCAATTTATCCTGCTCGTAGCGTAAAATGCAGGAAAACAGAGCGTAATATTGTAACACTACATGTTAAGTCATCGTTAGTAGTGGAAGTAAAGGAACCAAGTGTGAATATCCTAGCCTCGGTCTGCCATCTTAGAAACAAAGTTCATCAAGGAGAGGTGACAAAATTTTCCGACAACCGAGGATGGGGTATTGCGATATAAAGATCGCCTTTGTGTTCCGTGACAAGTTGCAGGGCTTCGCCAGCAGATTATGGGCGAGGTACATTATGCCCGTTATTCTCTCCACCCAGGTTCGACGAAATTGTACCACGATATAAAAGAAATCTACCGTGGGCCGTGAATGAAGAAGGGGATAGCAGACTGTAGCTTATGTCCCAACCGCCAACAGTAAAAGCTGAACATCGAAAACTGTGTGACCGACTCAGGATATAGCTGTGACTCTATGGAAATGGGAAGCAAGAATATGGATTTTGTAGCGGTGATTACTCCCGCACTGTGTAGATATGATTCGATCTAGGTGATTGCTGATAGACTCGGCAAAACCGCCCATTTTCCGCCAGCAAGGGCTACCTTTTCCGCGAGGATTAAGGCCGAGGGCCGTATATAAGAGAAATAGTCGTTGCATGGTGTTCCGCTGTCCATTATCTCCGATGAGAGGGCACAATTTATAGATAAATTCCGCAATCATTTTAGAGAGGCTTGGGGACGCAGGTTAACCCGAGAACAACTTTTCATCCTCGCATGCATGGGCAAAGCGTAACGCACAATTTATACGCTCGAGGATATGTTGCGAGCATGTGTGTTGGATTGAGGTAGCCGCCGCGATGAACATTTACTACTCATTGAGTTCGGGTTTGGTTTTAATAACAGCTACCATTCAAATATTCAGATGGCACCTTATGAGGCATTATATGGGCGAAAGTGCGATCTCCGGGCTTGGTTGGTTTGAGGTAGGAGAATCAACATTGGTTGGGCCATATCATTCATCGGGCCATAGGAAAAAGTAAAAGTTTATCATAGAACATTTACCGACCGCTCGTAGCCGCCAGAAATCTTATGCCGACGGCAAATGCGGTAAACTTGGAATTTAATGTGGGTGAATGGGTGTTTGAAAGTTTCACCGATGAAGGGTGTAATGAGATTTGGAAAGAAAGGCAAGCTCACCAGGTTTGTTGGGCCATATCATATTCACCGAAGAATGTGTCCAAGTGGCATATGAGTTGGACTTACCTCCGTGATTAGAATCTGTCCACCCAGCTTCCATGTATCAATGTCAGAAAGTGCATAGGAGATCCCTCCATATTTGTCCTCGTCCAAGATGTTTAGGTTACAAGAGGAGTTGGCCTATGAAGAAGTTCCAATCCATACTAGACCACAGATCCGCGTATTAAGAACTAAAGATGTTGCTTCACAAAGTGTTATGGCGCACAGAACCGAGAGGAAAATGACTTGGGGAGCAGAAGAAGATATGAAACCCGCATACCCTCGCCTGTTTCCGTACTTAGTCACCCAGAGGTATGTTGATATTGCTGTTTTATGAGTTGCTTTATATTCATGTGTATAAGGAGATGTTGACTTCGCTTATTATGTAATGGATGCTCTAGTATTATATGGAGTACATGTATTGGACTTTTTATGCTTTCAAGTTTTTTTGAGATAGTCCATATTATAGGGAAAACTCGCCGAAAAATCTTTCCAAAAAGGTAGAGAAAGTTAAAATTTCTGTAACGTAAAGTTAACATTCGAGGTCGAATGTTCTTAAGGGGAGAAGGATGTTAGACCCCGTGTAGTTCTTGACACTTAGTTGGCCTATTCACATGTTGGTTAAGAGTTTTAGAATACCATACGGCGAAAAGGGCCCGGGAGAGACCGACAAGGTGCCAAGTCGGAGCGTCGCAAGGCAAATGCGCTTATAAATCTCATTCGACAAATGCAACTTATAAACCTCATTCGACAAATGTGACTTAAAGGCTCCAAGTATATAAAGGCCTTCCACTTCATTTTCAAGTCATCTTTCATATTATTTTCAAAGTGAATGACCAGAAACAGAGGAGGAGCAAAGGGTTTATATAATATCTGCTCCGATTACGCTGTCAAACGTGATCCAAAGTGAAATTAACTTCGGCACCAAGTATAAAGCTGTAGGAGAATTTTTAATGAGTTAGTTTCGTGAAATTCACTCGCAGAAGCCGTCCCGCCGAGTCAAAGTTTTCGGAATTCTCCAAACTAGTGTTATTACACTCCCAGGCCTAAAGTGAGTATTTCTCCTTCTAGATCTCCGAGAAATTATGAGTTTTCGATCAGATTTGATAAGTCGAAAGATACTCAAGATAGATTTAAAGTATGGTTTCTTTTCCAAAAATAATAGTAGAATTAATTCTATTCTTTCATGAATATGAAGACACAGTTGGAGAAATAGTTGAATACTAGCCGAGCTACGCCAATTAATCAGAAAGTCGGCAATTGAGGTATGTAAAGCCAGTTTCTTTTGGCAAGCTAGTAGTTCTAGTATAGAAAAATAGTACGAATTTCAAGAGAGGTTTTAGAAGTCGTATATTATGTCTCGCATGAAATTTAGTAAGCATGTTAGAAATATAATACAGTGTTAAGCATAAAATTCAGTAAAACAGTATAAGTCCCAACAGGTAATATTCCATAAAATATTATTATCAGATCCAGTATATGTAGATATTACATGTGCCTATTGGGTTATCTCAGGAGACATGATTTTTATATGTTGTACCCTTAGAGCTTCCTTGACCTCCCTAGGGTTAATAGCTATGTCGACTCGCCCACTAGAGGGTGAGGATAGTCGCTCTACGGAGTGGCATGCCGTCCGCCAGTGGACGAAGATGGGGATGCAGATTCCCCCATAGCAAAGTCGTATCAACACTATACCACACCCTTTCGAGCGCTTGCGCCTGGTGACAGACAGATTACAGATTTTAGATTTCAATTTCAAGAGTCCTCCGGACTCAGATACAGCTATAGTAAAGGGGCCCAGCGAGCCCAAGTTGCATACCCATGGGGCCGGCAGGATGCTCATAGTTACTAGGTAGATGGTATGACTTGGGTAGGGGTATATAGGATTTTAGCATGGGTTGGTACCTTTACGACTTATGGGGGCTGGTAAGGTTCTTGTATGCTATGTTATGTTAGTTATTAATAGATAGAAAGTAGACCGCCATGTTATCAGGTATGACTCTACTCTCTTCAGTAAGTTACGCTCTTGAGTCAGTCTCACTGCTCTATTACTTCAAAGATCTACGTAAGATATTGTTTGCTTTCAGTTATTTTTAGTTATTGCTTTGCATACTCAGTACCAACGGTACTGACGCCCGCTTTTGGGGCGAGGTATTACTTGCCTACATGTGTACTCATAGAAGAGGAGCAGATCCGTCTTAGCTTCAAATAAACGCATGTAGTCTTCAGCAAATTTATCATCCGAGCTTCTTGACAAATAAAGGTTTATTTCCCTTTTTGTTTGTACAGTATGGGTAGGCCGGGGCCCTGTCCCGTCCATCTTATTATTCTTAGAGGCTTGCGGATTGTATATTCCCTGTGGTTAGTTGTACCGGTCGTGTGGGGCCGTGTATGTTTTTAGTTTGCATGTGATGGACGCTTGGGGCCTTGTTCGCTAGGCTATGACCTTTGTCGGTCACAGATCAGTTTAGCGCTTGATTCTACTTTTCAGTGATAACTAGTCAGCATGGTGGCCTTGTTAGCCCTTGCAGGTTCCCTTATGTTCAGTTGTTCTGATAGCCGTTATATTCCTACAGTGGCTATAGGCCTGAGTCACGGAGTATCGGGGATGCATACTGTTATATAGCCCGTTGTTTTCATAAATCCATAATTAGAGAGCCAGCCTGGCACCAGTTCTTAGACTCAGTAGTCCAGCAGTCCAGGTCCTAGTAGGGCAATTGTGGTGCCAGTCATGCTCCTCAAGGCGGGGCGTAACATTTATTCTCGCTATTCTCATTTTATGTTGTTGTTGGTTGTTGGATATTTCATGTGTTATTTGTTCTTTGTATTCCAAATACCAGAAGTCAGGGACAACCCTTCGCTCACTTTGATCCAGAAATTGAAATAAATTTTCATTGGTTAGCAATGGCAGAGAACAATGAGCAAGCATAGGAAACTAATAAGAAAGGATCCAAAGTGCTCAACTTTGCTTGGCCAAACTTGGAGAATGCTTCCAAAGCAATCATCAAACCAGCCATTACTAGAAAATTTGAGTTGAAAGAGGGAACCATGCCGTTGGTTCAAAAAACTTATCAATATCAGGACAAGCTGCATGAGGATCCGCACAGGCATTTGATGATATTTGTGGAACTATGAGAATTTTTCATTATCAAAATATTTCTAATGAGTATGATAAGCTCACCTTGTTTCTGTTTTCATTGATTGGATAAGTAAAGGAGTGGCTTCAGAATGAGCTAGCAGGGTCCATCACTACTTGGGAAACTCTTCCAACAAGTTCAATAGTTTTTTCTCTTCAAGGAGAACAAAGGAGTTGAGAGGAAAGATCTCGTGATTTGTCTTAAGGATGGTGAGACCCACTCAAACTTGGGAGAGATACAACGGATACTTGCAAGATTGTCTGCACCATATGCAGCCAAAGGAGATCATTGGGCACAACTTCAGAGGCTGAAACCAGAGTCTAAGGTTCTACTTAACACTACCGCACAGGGGAAAATCTTTTCCAAAAGCTATGATGAGATAGAGTCTCTTTTGAATCTCATGTCAGATGGGAGTCAAGATTATTAGGATTCAAGTAGAGGTTTTACAACAACCAAAGTCCCAGGAAAACTTGAGGTTGATGGTGTAGTGACAATTCGAACAGATCTTAGTCAATTGGTGAATATGATCAAGAAGTTAGTGACCACACCACTCGCAAGTCGATTCATCAAAGTTTCAGACTCCCCGCCATCAGCGTGAGGTGTGTGGAAAATCATGCTTATTCAGGTTGTCCATTAAACCTAAAATCTATCTATTTTGTGGGGTAATAAGGTCGTAGAGGAGGTTTTGTAGGGAACAGTTACAATCAGGAGTACAGAATGCAGCCTAATCCCCTATAGGGAGGAAATTTGAATTTCCAGAGACCCTCGAATAACTTCCAGAGACCTCAAAGGACAAATAACATAGAAGTTCTTTAAAGGAGGCCACAAAGATGTGGATAGTTCAACAGACTCAGGTTGTTAATAAGATGCAGAAGTCAATCGATGAGTTGGAGAGGCAAGTGGGCCAATTGGCCATTCAGTAGACAAACATACCTTAAGGGGAACTTCCAAGTAACATTGAGAAGAACCCCAAGGAGAATGTTAATGCAATCTTTGTGCAAAGGGAAAGGAGCCGGGTGAAGTGATACTCAAAGATAAAAAGTAGAGGCAGAACACATTGTAAAGTCGAAGCAGGAAGCTGGTGAATCAATTCACTCACAAACAAAGCAGCAAGTTAGACCACCTCCTCCATTTCCACATAGATTTAGAAGGCAGAATGAGGAGAAAGCTTCTAAGAATTTTCTTGATATGTTAAAAAGGTGTGCATGTGAATATACCATTGGTAGAGTTATTGCGAGAAGTTCTAAAGTATGCTAGATATCTTAAGGATATTATGGAAAATAAAATAAGGCCTCGGGCAGAGTTTGAGACTCGTAGCTCTTACAGAGGAGTGCCTCGGTGCAAACAAAATTCAAAGAGGTTGAAAATCTCGAGAGCTTCACTATTCAAGTCATAATTAAAAAGCCGAGAGGTCGGTCGAACATTGTGTGACCGGGTGAAAGCATCAATCTTATGCCTACATCACTACTTAGAACTTTGGGGTTAGGAAAACTACACGCCCCACTACAAAGGACATTGCAAGAGATTTGGACGTGTCCATCACTTATCCTGAAGACATTATTGAAGACCGTTGATCAAAATGGGACAGCTTATCTTTCCCCTGTGATTTTATCATCCTTGACTATGAGGTTGACGAAGCGCCTCCCATCATTTTGGGAATAGAATTCTTGGCTACCGCTGATGCAGTTATAAGGGTGAAATCAAGAAAGATGTTGATGAATATGGATGGTCAAGAAATAGTTTTCAATGTATTCGTGGCAAGAAGATTGCCACTCCATCATGAGGAGCTTGACTGCACAATGGTAGAGCCTGAAAAGTCTAAGAAGGCCATTGAGCAGCATGTGTTTCAAGAAGAACCACTAGGAACTCAGGTTTTGAATCATCTCGCTCAGTTTAAGGAGTGAGAAGTCTGCATCATGCCACAATATTAAATTTGGTTACTGCACGGGAGGCAACCCAGGAATGTCGTGCCACAACTATAAATAAGGGTTTGGTGGAAGGAAACTCATTTTTACACATTTTTATTTTTTAATAATATTTATTAATATTTAAATAATATATCAAATTAATAATTAAGTTGAAATTTTTTTAAGTCTAGGGCAAAATACTCCTGAAGTGGCGCATTAGGTGTTAAACTTCAGAAGAAATTTTTTTTTGGGTAGGCATAGTGGCTGACATGTCGCGCTAGACCTAATTCACCAAGAATTTTTTTTTCTAAGTGTATGGTGCAATGATTGCCGCGCTGTGTCAAGGGTAGTTCGGGCAATTTTTTGGGTCCATGGGTCAAATCTGACCCAAGGACCCTAAATTAATTAAAACCCATGACCCATACCTTTAATTGTAATTCCCATTCATATTTTCTCTATAAAAAAAGTAAAAAGGAAAAGAAAAAAAGAGTTCTCTTCTCCTTCTCCTTCTCTCTCATAGCCGTAACTTCCTCTTCCATCCCCCATTGTTGTCTTCTCAAAAAATCTTGGTGAAGCAAGAATCTTCAACTTAAGTAAAACATTTTCCTCTTTTTAGTATTTAATTTTTTAAGCATGCTCCCATTACCCTTTCTTCTCCAAATCAAAAGTCCAAAATCACATTATTGGTCAAGAATCTTGAACTTCATAAGTTTTCACAGACTTAAATATCATATGTTCTTCCATAATAATGTTGTATCCTTCATTGAGTTGAATATTTTGGTTGAAATTTTATGACTTTAAGTATTGAGTGTAAATAGGATGATGAATGAGCTATAGAAAATTTCATGATATTAGTGAATTTGGAGTACTTTTGTGGAGAAAGAAGTTGCTTGAATAATGTGATGCTTGAATTGTGAAATATTGGGTTGTTGAAAATTCATTTTAATTCATTGTAGAAAGTAGGGAAATTCATGTAATTTGTTGGTTGAATATTTGCACTACTTCCACACTTAGGTTATTGTGAACTATGAATTAATTATGGAGGAAGTGATGTGAGTGGCTAACTTGAAGCACTCTTGTGAAAAGAAAATAGAAAAAAGAGGAGGTGAAGGAAAACATGAATGTGGTTTGTAGTGTAAAGTTTGTGAATAAACAATAATGAGATTTGTCATGATACAATAGGAAAGTCTGAGTATCCCATTTGACAAATTCTCACAATTTTGCTAGCGAATTGAATGTGGGATCATTTGACCTCCTACACCTAATTAGCTAGTCTTATTGTTCATGAACTAACTTTTTGTGGTTATTGATGTTGATTGGCAGGTGCTATGGCTTCACATGCATACAAAAGGCAAAAGAAGCTGTAGTCGCTAGCAAGGGGTTCAAAAAACCCAGGAAGAGAGTTGCATCGAGCTCGTTAGCCCAAAAGGTACCCCCTGTTAGGAGGTTTGGAGCCAAGGTTGTGGAGGAGCATGGGCCTAAGTGGTTCAATGCCCAAAAAGAAGCCAAGTATGCCCAGAGAATTGGATTGATGAGGGTCATTTGACACTTGAGTTCCCCATAATTTATGACACCGTCCGCGAGTTGGGGGGTTGGGGTCTGTGTTTGCTGAACCAGAGAGGAAACTTACCTTAGTGAGGAATTTTATGCCAATTGGAATACCTCTGGCGGAGAGAGCATAAAGATAAAGGTATCGGGTCAAGTGGTTTGTTTCATTGCCAGGTTTTTCAATACATTCCTTAGCACGCCAGTGGTAGACCTAGAGATGTATTTCATGTTGCTTGAGAAACCCCCATACTGCATTCACCACAGATTGTGCGGAGAGCATTCAACTTCCCAAAGTGGGCAAGAGGTGAGAATGAAATTTATTTGACACTCATTCTCCTAGCTTGACTAAGGAGGCCAAAGTTTGGGTCAAGTTGGTCTCTGCTGCACTCCCTCCTAGGGACACACACCATGGAGATCACATGAGAGAGAGTAGTATTGGTGTATATGCTGATAAAGGGGCTGCCACTAATTTTGGAGCAGTGCTTAGGACAATATGCAAGTGGTCCAGTGGACAACCGCGTTGGAATTATTGCTATGGCAAATTGTTGACTCGCTTCTTGAGGGAGCTTGATATCAAGGAAGAGGAGACTGACCTTCATTTACCCCTAGAAGGGAACTTGGCAAGAAAAATGATTGATGTTACAAAGGTCAACGAGCCAAGCACCACAGCTCCCATTCTCACTCCAAAACCCGAGTAACATGCTCGACAACAAATTGGAGAGGTCGTAAAATCTACTTACGTCCTGTACTTTGCTTACCTAGGTTGTGAATGCACAAATGGATGTAAGGATGTAAATTGGATTGTGAATCCAATATATGGCTCGTGCATTGGGTCTTACTTGAACTTTCTAGGCACCAGCAATTTCCCTCACCTTCCACTTACGAACCCACATGAAGTGGATGACTTTAATTTTAACCCTCTTACCTAGTATCTTGATTTTAACTACTCCTCAAGTATGTGCCAGGATATGGTCTATAGTTCATTTTACAGCCCGTAATTAAGGGCTTACCTGAGATATGGGACAACCAACTCACTTAACGTACATAATTATGTTTTACAACCCGTATCTGATATTCCCAAAGATATTTTTCTACTTTTTTTTTATTCAATTCCCCTCTTTAACATTCCTTTTGTCCATTTTCCATTCTTTGTAATTCTGCACCATAACATATATAAAAACTAAATAAAAATCAAACTATAGAAATGGAACTTGGGTTGCCTCATAAGAAGCACTTGATTAAACGTCACGACATGAAAAAGATACCACATCCGTGTGGGAAAGCACGAGCTGGGTTCTCAAAAGCACTTGATTTAACATCGAGACACAATACATGTACACACACACACACAAACACACATGAAAAACTGTGTTTCCTCAAAAAGTGCTTAATTATTGTTGGGCAAAGCATTCTACACAAATTACGATCACTACTATAGTCCAAGCCTCAAATAGTCCCCTAAACGGGAATTTTCTTCATGTTTCTCCCTAATGACAATATCATGATATCATGTTAGCAGCCCCATCACCTTTTCCAACTCTATGTAATTCAATAGGATTGATATTATCACCAACACTTTATCTTTTTGACCCATGAACTCACATCTCACTTAAGATGGAAAATGGTTTGCTCATTTACTTCTTCCACTTTATCAATCAAGCATTAATCACATAGATGTTTGTGTAAGCCTAGGAACCTTATCCCTTTATGAGATCTGAAGGTCACCTATTCACCCTTGACTTGGAATGTGATTTCATTTTTCTTCGATTCCGAGATCTTCCCCAACAAAGAAAGATTCCAAGAATGATAGATATTCTATTTCAAATTGCGCGCCTAGGGATGACAAACCTATCGGTAGAGAGGATTTACCTATCTTTACCAGAACATTATCAAGAAACCAACGGGTCTTTTCACAGTGTTATCGGCCATCTGCGTCATTTCTTACTAGTAGGCTTGCCTACCAATCCTGATTGTGTATAGATTGTCACGGAATCAGATTGTTATCTCCATTGTCACATAGAGCTCTAGAAAAATTGTGCAAGTCACTTGTGCAAGAAATGATAAAGGCTCCCGGATCTTTCTTTTTCTATACTTCATCAATAATAGAGCCGACACGGTGAGTCTCATTGACCACTTTATTTTTTCCCCGCTTTCTTCTTGGTCATCATATTTTTTGGCATTTTGCAGTAAACTCCATACATCTTCGACATAGAATCCAAGAATAGGATATTAAGTGTTGTTTGCTTAAGAATATCCACATACTTTTCGATTCTAGTTTTCTTTGCCCCTTTTATCAATATCTAGGAAAATGCACTATAAAATATTACTCAAAAATTGAGGGAGAGAAACCTAAGGACAAAATGGCCTGGCCAAATAAAACTAAGGTGAAACCAGTCTTGTTTGTTGGTTCTTTCATTTTCTATTTAATTTATATTTAATTTTTGGAAAAACATTCACTATCCCTCAGTTTATCCATCAGTATTGTTGACGCTTTGTGCAGATATTTTTACCAGAATAAAATTTAATAATTTGACGGACAGAAATGACATTTTATTAAAAAATAAAATTACTTTATGGATCCTAACCTCGTCTATCATTTTTTAATTAATTATTATTTTTAAAATCAAAATAATAATATACAAATAAATTTTTATTTAGAATAATTTTGAAAAGATGACGAACAATATCGCTTTTAGTCCATTGGTTTTGCGGTCAAGATCTGGTCAAATTACCTAATACAAACTGATAGACTACCCACCGTCCGCCGGTTTGTCTAATTAAATTAAACTAGACACATGATTTCTCTTTTTTTCCCTCTCGCCTCTAGTCCGGGAAAAAATCCCCCACATTCGCCACCATCCTCCCATACCACCTACGTCCCTCCCATCCAACCACCCGCACCCCACCGTCCCTCCACGGTCGCTCTTTGCCGCCATCGGCTACCCTCCTTCATTCTCACCGTTTTGGCCCCGATTTTAAATGTTAGATTTTATTTGTTCATGTTATTATTATATTAAAATTAGTATATTTTTTAAATTATTAATGTAATTGTTAGATTTGTAATGTTATTGTAAGTTATTGTTAGAATTATTAGTTAGAATATTAGATTTAGATAATGCTATTATTAAATTGTTAGATTGAAGGATTTTCACATATTTCAATGTTCTTGTTAGATTTAGTTAGATTTTCATTGTTATTTCAATATTCTTGTTAGATTTAGATAATGTTATTGTTAATTTATTAGGATTTAGTTAGATTTATTATTAGTTGAATTATTTCATTGTTAGATTTAGTTAGATTTCATGGTTAAATTTCAAAGAATATGTTCGTTTGTTCTTGAATTTGTCTGAAATTGCTTGTTAATTTAGTAATCTAGAAGCAAAATTAGAAATTTTATAAAACATAGTGATTCATAAAAGATATATTCACAATAATCAACATAAATCAAGGTAAACACACTTTACAGGTCTAACATCATACATACCTCTACATGATTCTTATATTAAAGTGCAAGTAAGTTAAGGATCAATTACAAAATAATGTATTAAATAAAATATTCAATACCTCTCACGCTTTCCTAAATTAAGAGAAATTATATTTTAAGTGTTTACTTTGAATTCCATACTTATCATTTTTCACGTGAAGACAACAAAATAGACCTAACAATAGAGCCGACTATCAATTGTTTAAATCAAATAGCATATGTCATAAAAAATGGTGTTATAACACATAATAATTCTTCTTTAATTAGAACTTTAAACATATACGTTTGACTTACTTTTGAGTGATTGAGTTAGAAATTAAAGTTTAGTGATTGAGTTAGAAGTAAAATTAGAAATTTATTATGTGTAAATATGAAATAAATTTTTAAAACAAAAATACAAAGTTTAGAATAGTGTTTTCAAAGGCGCTGGGAGAGTCTCTGTGGCGGGGCTTACAAAAAATACATCGTGTGGTATAAATAAAAGGTGTAGATCCATAGCTATTGCTTCCCAGAATTTGGGGCATGTCCTGGACAAAAATATAAGTCCCGGGCGTAAAACGTAAGTTTCCTGGGCATTAAATTTGTTTTTTATTATTATTAAAATATTTTTTATAAATAATATTTTTATTACTGGTGTAATGATATTTATACTTTATGCTATCATATTTTCATATTCTAGTTATTTTTTTTCTAGAATATATCAATAATTAAAACAACTCTCATAGAAAATGACATTATAAATAGGTTTTTTTGATGATTATGTCTAAAAATGATAGAATAGAGATTTCATAGTCCTATGTTCTCGACAAACTTTATCAATATTTTTATATAACTTTTACAATATTTATTATCATCCTTCTTTGAAATATGTATATATATATATATATATAAACAATAATCAATATAAATATTAATTCAGAGTGAGAAGAACTACAAGAGATCGAATATCTCGGCTATTATTATTTTTTATTGTTGTTATCTTTTCTTCAATAATAATTATAATATTGGGATTTATTTGAATTTATTTGTAATTATTTAAAATATTAAAAAAACAAAAAAAACATGTAATTTAATTAAAATTAAAAAATTAAAAATACAATTGTTAAAAATATTATTTTTGTCAACAAATTTTTACATATAAAATTATAAATTAAAAAATTAAAAATACATGAGATATATACCCCGTAGATCCATGGGACTTACGCCCCGTATCTCGCTTGCGGTCTCGCCCCGTGCTATGTAAAACGCCTCACCTCGCGTCGCTTTAAAAATCGTTTAGAACAATTTATCAAAAATTAAATAAAAATAAAATAAATTTGTTCACTAATTTAGTGCTTTATATAATTTTAGTAATTAATCAATAAATACTAAATATTTAATTACATTAAAATTTCAATTTCCTTTGAAGTGATTGAGTTATAAATTGAAATCCAGTGATTATATTGAGTAATAAGCTGTTTAGAATTTTATTAAAAATTAAATTAAAAATAAAATGAATTCTTCTATTAATTTAGTGCTTATTTCAAGCGAACTCCCGGCGGAAAGATGATTCCACTAAGACGATGCATTATTTATGTAATGCCCTAGAAAACCTAAGGTCGTGAATGAGTTAAAAATGTAGAGAAAACTGTGATTTTCTCGCACTGTGTCATAGAACGAGTCATCTTGTGACCAGGGTAGCCACGAGTCAGCTGGAGTGACTTGTGGGGAAGGGTCCTGATTTGGTTGGAAAAATTGGGAAATTGAGTGGACACCAAATGTGACCACGAAATGTGGGTCAATACCATGAGTCATTAGGGTGAGTCATGGTCAAGAATTGACCGAAAGTTGAAAAATTTGGGCGCTGCACTAAAGGGTCCTCACCATGATTCATTTGAGGCACCATGAGTCGTGGTGTCGCCCGTGGTAACCCCAGGTGGTTTTCGGTAGTGAGGACTATGGGAGGTTACCTCGAGTCATGGTCACTAGTAATGAATCGTCAAGTGGCCCGTGGTGACCCCGAAGGAATTTTGTTCGCTGCTGGAACAGAGGCGTCACGAGTCGTTAGGTCTCTTGACGATTCCTGAAGTCAGTCGTTGGCATGTGGGAAAACTGTAGAAAATTTCCAGTGCACATCACGATTGGGTACCGCGAGTCGTCCCTCACCACGACTGCGGGGACCTGGGCAGGGTCCTTTTTCCTACGAATTTCCTAGGGAGTTTTACATAGTTTTCTAAACTCCTAGACTCTAAATTACGTCATTTTGGGTTTAAATCAGGGGTAATCGATGATTTATTTCATTTCTCACATCCCCTCAAAAGTTAGAACGTAAAATTTCTCTTAGAAAGATTCATAAAGCAGGTTAGGGCAACGAATTCCTCCTCGACTTTCAAGGTATTCTCCTCAGGATTTCCATCACCAGATATGTGGGAATTCAACAAAGGAATAGTTCTTCCCTTGTGTCCCCAAGAATCTTCTCTATCTTCTCTATCAGTTCTATCCCTGAAACTTTCCAATGTGAGTAAATTATATGTCAGAATTCATTTATAGAATGGAATGTTGTATATGTTGATCGTTGTTATAATTCCACTTCTAGTTATTATGTGTTAATACTCATTCTTATAATGAGGGTAAAACTCCCTAGCTTTGAATTCAGAAACTAGAATTTTGCCTATTGGATTACTTCTTCCTTGTCGCTGATTTTATCAGTTGTTCCTATATTACTAGAAAATATTGAGAATTCAATCATATGCTTGTTAGTCTAGTCTCAACCAATTATTAGCATATTCGGTATAATTCAAGTGAATGTCACCGATTAGTTTGACGGCAGTTAATTCTTGAAGTGTCCATGATGCCTCTCAGTTATCAGTATTAGACTCAGAATCATATTTTAGTGGTTCTTTTGGTGGTCATGAAACTTTAGATAAGCGGCTCTGACTAGCCTTAGGACCCCACTCGCATTATAGTTTGCTCTTTAGGCGATTACGACACTTCTAGATAAGCAAACCCGACTCGCCTTACAACACTAGTTACAAAAATCCGGATCCAACAAGACTCTCATGATACTTTCAGATAGGTATCCTGACTTAGTCTTGGGCCGTAGTTTTGAGCTATCAGCTTATAGTAAGGTAGGGACTACCCAAAGGGGGAGTAGGGATCTCTAGCACCGAGTGGACCGAGGTTCCAGCGCACCTGTGCGTTCCCCGAACTACGTTACCACTCATAGGTTATATTTTTATTGGTATCATGGTCCTAGACCTGTGCTCACTCGCCCATGCCTTTATACCTTGGCAAGATATATTGGGTCCTACCGATGGGTGTATACATCGGAATCCACGCTCTAGCTCATCGGTTATATGTCTGCTATAGACTCTGACGACTCTTTTCGCATCGAGCGCGTCCTCTATGTACGTGATCGTGCAAGTAATATAGTGGCTCTTTTAAGAACCATTGTCGAACCCATGGACTGAACCCATCTCCTAACTATCCATTTCTAGTGTGATCTAAATACCTCAAGTGTTGGTTATAGACATTTTCGATTGAGATGTAATTAAGTCTAAGTTTAGGTCAACGAAATATTCGAAAATTACTCTTAGAGCAACATAGAGTCAAAACCGATAATCATGCGATACTACGATTTGCAATGGAATAAGCATGGAACTATCAATTGTTATTTCACATAACTGGAATTGCATGTTCATGGTCTGAGCCTCTTAACACGGCAATCTAGCCTCACCGCATCATTGTGAGCGAGGAGCGAATTTTCTAGTCGCGGGCAATCATTATGTTGTGGTTTACGGGGAAACGATTAGGGACTTTCGTGCGTCTAACCATTTAACTTTAACTTAGCCTCACAACTACTTTGTTGAGTGGTGATGTGACATCCCAAGTTGGTCTTTCTGTCCCCGTGTGTCAACCAAGCACGGTGTTAGGTATATTTCTATCCCGACACAAAAATCTCTCCCGAGATACAAACATGCTCCTCACATTCTCACATGTCCCGACCTAGGTAATGCCTTCTCAAGCTATCACCCTAGCTAACAAATATGCTTTCATGGTGATCAATCATAAAAACAACCAACAATTCAGAATGCAAGATGAAAATAACAATCAATAACTTAATTCCAAAATAATTTCATAAAATCACAATCATAATTCATGGCTTCAACCCTAGAGGAAAGGTTCTAGCCATTCATACCTGCAAACTCTCTACACTACTATTAATCTACTCCTAAACTACATACTTACACGAGATTGGTAGATGAGAAGGGAATTTTCCAAACCCTAGATGAGCTCTCCCACTTCTCCCTTCACTCCTAGGTAGTTTTTCGGAATAAAATCGCGGGACTCCAAATGGAATTAGAGCTAAGGGTCCTATTTATAGTAAATGAGAACGTGCTTAATTTAGCCTGTCGTGGAACGCTCCGTGTCACAGAGTGTATCAGAGCACTGCCTCCGTGACACGGAGGCAACGCGAAAGCTCACTCGGAAATCACCTGAACTTGGCTGGCGCACCCCCGCCGCGTTGGCAGCTGTGTCACGCCGCTCGGCGCCGCTGACACCTCCATGTCGCGCAGCCAGCCTGCCGTGGCACGTTGCCAACGCAGGTGGGCTGCCAGCGCAGCCTGCCTGCCGTAAGACGCTAATGACGCGCATGTGGTGTTTTGTGCCTCCTCTTTGCCGACGTTCACGTGTTGATTCCGCTTTCAAGCCTCTACTTCACCAACTCATGGATTAGTTCCTCAAAAGTCATCAAAACCTACAAAATAAAGGCTAATCATGTTGGTTAGCACATGTCTTCACATTTATCTAAAATCACATGAAAATGTATAAAATAACTTTAGATAAACAAGACTAATTTAAGTCATTAAGCGTATCACATGCATGCTATTTTTGCCCGTGATCACAACCCCACACTTAAAGCCTTGTTCGTCCTCGAAAACCTTTACATATCATGCAATTTGAGACTCCCACATAACTAATTTAGCAAGTTAATTTGAGTTACGGTTATAATGATTATTTAGGATACAAGTTAAAATGGAACATGGTATGCAATACAACTATGTTAAGACTTCTTAACCTCAAGAATCGACTCTCAATTTGAGCAAACTCATGCAAATCAACTGATTAAGAAATCCCACATGAATTATATCCTTCATTCAACATGTGCCCACGGAAAGAGAGCACTAATCACGCAAAACAATTTTTACATCACAACATGTGTGGGTACATAAATAGAATTACACTCACTCACAAAGAATTCTATGCATCATGTCATGACCCATAAGCTTGCCCTTTGTGTTTTACTTCACTAATTTAAGGATGTATGAATGTAAGATCAAGTAGGACTTTTTAGGATGTAATGTAACTCAGGTACAGGTAGGTACTATTCTTGGCCAGTAATAGTCACTATCTTTCCTAAGCGCTTTAATACATCACGCCCTCATGGCGAACTTCCCTTCCCTTACTTCACCTTTTTATCCTTGGTAGTTTTCTGTTTCCTCTCTTGTTTCCTTTATTTAGGCACTTTACTCTGTTAATAAAAGTTCTATAAATAATTTTTCATTACTTTGTTTTCTTGACCCTTAATAATGATCAACCACTTTCCACACAAGTGCACCTTTGTCCTTTCTCAACTTCTACAACTTGCTACTTTCATTTCTTTCATTCCTCTCACCTCTTTACTTTTTAGATTTTTCTCTCCAAGCTCTTAGGAGCTTTGGGTCAAATTCAAGGTTAATGAAAGAAAAGGCTTAAGCTTATGTTGCAAATCTATCAAAGAATAGGCTCAAGGCTCAATGAGGCTAACTAGATTAATTTCTCAAGGTAGGTAAAATGAGGATAAAAATAAGGTTAATTCAAAGAAATGCCTAAATCATCTCCTACAATTCACATCCTTCATTTCATTTTATAAACAGACCAGGCAAGTTCTAGACAATCCACAATAGCATAGAATACTCAAAAACCTTACACTCATGGCACATGCTCAATTCAAGACACATTCGCCAGAATTTTACTACCTAATCACAAGAATTCAAACATTAAGCTTCAATTATATTGAGTCAAATTCAAGAGCCTAAGTGTCTCAAACAAAGTTATAAACTTGCATGCTTCAACACTAAACATACTTGCATCTTACAATCATATATAGCACATAACAAGAACATCAAGCATCCATTAGCTACGGTTTCAAACCCAACATCTATCGACTCAATTTTCCTCAAGATAGTGTCGCCATCCATCCATCGTAGGGAAACAATCCCTAACTACGAATTAAAAACATTATATAATTAATAAAATAAAATAAAAAAATAAAAATAAAATTTTATTCTTCGGTTCAAAGACCCCGTCGGAAAAGAACCGAAAAGAAACTAATGGGTGATGAAGTCATGCTTGACTCACAAAATTTTTTTTCAAATTTTTCTCATTTTATCACACAAGCATTACATTCACCAACAATTTGTTAAGCACAAAAATTTTTAAATTTCTTGAAATTTTCTCATCTACACTTAAATCATGATATGTCCTCATAGCATCCACTTAACATTTCAAGAGGGTGAGAAATACCCCGAGGCCTTTAGGCCTAGCTAATTGCATGCGTTTTTCCACAACTTGCACAAGTGGGTGGTCTGACCTCACACTTTTTCTCTTCCATGCTTCCTAGCTTCCTCCTCTGAGGTACTAGACTTCCCTCCACTCCAGCCTAACTTTCCACCAAAAACACACACAAAAAAATGAAAATAACAAAATCCAAACAAAAATAAAAAATAAAAAATGTACCTGAGGCAAACCCTTGGGTTGCCTCCCAAGCAGCGCCTTATTTTACGTCGTGGCACGACATGGACTGCCCTTTTCAGGACATCTCATACCTGGGTTCTCTTTTCGAGAACCATCTCCTTTCTTTGCTGTTTAGAGAAACAAACCTCCACTCCGCTCCTCCCTTTCTCCAACTTTCCTCCAATTGAAGTCCAAGTCATTCCATGAAGTTATGGAGTTCGGTGGCTCAGCCTTCAGCCACTTTTTTCGCCTCTCCCACAATGAAAATGGGAAGAGGTCAATCGGACATAATCTGTGATACTGGTGGGGACAAACATGTCGCTAATCTCAAGAAAGCTCAGGAAGGCTGGCCAAGGGTCCTCATGTGCCATTCCAAGAACCGACCACTAGAATGTAACAGCTGCACCATATTTTGTTTAAGCTCAAAGTTTCCTCCAGGCTCCGGTTTACGGATACTAGAGTTCACATTCGTCGCTAGTGGGATTGCCACTTCAAGTGAACCTGGTCTTGTCTATTGCTTCCGATGACAATCGTAAGCGCACCATGGGTGGTTGTTGTTGTCCTTTTCTTGAAGTCTCTTCAGCTTTTGCTCTAGAGCTACTCTCCTTTCAAATTGATTTGACGTTTTGGTTCAAGCAACGGTTCCACAAGCTCATTTCTAGCCAGCTCGGCAGGACAACCCGTCACCTCGCAAATAGACAGACTAAGACCAAGTTTCTCAACACTTGAGGAAAATTTTTAAATCACACAAAAATAGATAAATTATCAAAACTTCGCCGAGTCCCCGGCAACGGCGCGCAAAGCTTGATGACTCTTTTTCCGCACGAGCGCGTCCGTAAGTGTACGGGTCAGGCAAGTAATATAGTGCTCTTTTTAAGAACCGGATTGTCGAACCCACGTGGACTGACCCATTCCTCTAACTATCCATTTTTAGTGTGATCTTAAATACCTCAAGTGTTGGTTATAGACATTTTCGATTGAGATGTAATTAAGTCTAAGTTTGGGTCAACGAAATATTCTGAAATTACTCTTAGGGATAAATATAGAATAAAACCGTTAGTCATGCGATACTACGATTTGCAATGGAATAAGCATGGAACTATCAATTGTTATTTCACACATAATTAGAATTGCATGTTCAGGTCTTTCGAGTCTCTAAACACGGCAATCTAGCCCCTCACTCGCATCATTGTGAGCGAGGAGTTTAATTCTCTAGTCGCGGCAATCAATTATGTTGTGGTTTACTAGGAAACGATTAGGGACTTTCGTGCGTCTAACCATTTAACTCAACTTAGCCTCACAACTACTTTGTTGAGTGGTGATGTGACATCCCAAGTTGGTCTTTCATAAGCCCCGTGTGTCAACCAAGCACGGTGTTAGGTATATTTCTTATCCTCGACACAAAATCTCTCCCGAGATACAAACATGTTCCTCACATTCATGTCCCGACCTAGGTAATGCTCTCTCTCAAGCTATCACCCGCTTTCAACAAATATGCTTTCATGGTGATCAATCATAAAAACAACCAACAATTCAGAATGCAAGACGAAAATAACAATCAATAACTTAATTCCAAACAATTTCATAAAATCACAATCATAATTCATGGCTTCAACCCTAGAGGAAGGGTTCTAGCCATTCATGTTCATAAAACTCTCTACACTACTATTAATCTACTCCTAAACTACATACTTACACGAGATTGGTAGATGAGAGGGAATTTGCCAAACCCTAGATGAGCTCTCCCACTTCTCCCTTCACTCCTAGGTAGTTTTTCGGAATAAAAATCGTGACTCCAAATGGAATTAGAGCTAAGGGTCCTATTTATAGTAAATGGAGAACCTGCATAATTTGGCCTCGTCATGGACGGCTCCGTGTCACGGAGTGTATCATGGAGCACTACCTACGTGGATACGGAGGCAACGCGAGCTCACCGGAAATCACCCAAAACTTGGCCCCTGACAAGATTCGCCGCATTGGCGCCGTGTCACGCTGGGAAGGCATTGACACCTCCATGCCGCGCAGCCTACTCGTGGCACGTTGCCAACCAACCGGTGGGCCGCTAAAGTGCAAACTCTCGCCCGCCGCAACACTCACCGACGTAATTCTACTAGCTCCAGCATCCCCTCGGGATGACTCTGTCCTCCGCAGTCTGCATGGCCATCCGCTTGCTCGCACAGATAGTTACTAATCAAGGGAACCAGTAGGTGGTTTCGATCAACACACCGCACGCAGCAATTTGCCCGAGTTCGGGCACTTCACTGGATGAACCCTCCAAATTTCCACGGATCTAAGGTGGGAGAGGACCCACGTGGGAGCTTCAGGGATGAGATTAGAAAGATCACCCGAATTATGGGGTGTCGGCCTTGAGAGTGCCGGTTTGGCCGCCTACTAGCCGAAAGGGGTAGTCCGCATCTTGAACAGTGGAAGGAGGGGAGACCAACTGGAGTAGGACCGGTGGAATGGGAGAATTCACTACAAACCTTCCTCGACCGATTCTTCCCCTGAGCTCAGGGAGGCTAATATGGTTGAATTCATGAATATGAAACAAGGAAATAGGAAGGTGGAAGAGTATGCACTCGGAGTTTACAGGAAATCGACGATGGTCGATCTCTCCAAATTTCATAGTTCATGCCCAGCAATTCTGAGGAGAAAAATTAAAAGATTCTTGAGCAGGGGAACAAATGGGCAAGAACCGCCACGATTATGGCTACTCGTGAGATCTGGGTAGTAGCCACCAATAGCGTGGGCGCAGGGCTCCAACACCTACTTCAACTAGTGCCCCTACCTTCCGGTCCCAAGGATCGTGGAGGGGGTGGAGTATCTGTCTACAATCCTAGAGTCATAGCGCCAAAGAACCACTACAACTACCCAAATCTTTGCCCTAAGTGTGGAAAGAACCATCCAGAGAATGCCTTTCAGGGTCAAGAGGGTTGTTTTAGGTGTTGACATCTTGGTCATCACCAAAAATGCCTTCAGTAGGACGAGGGAGATCAACCACTGCTTCAACAGCTCCAGCAGGCCTACCAGCTTAGCAGGCAAACACTTCTGGGCACGGATGGCGGCCAATGCCAAAATCATCTTTTATGCTTTGTCATCTCGCCAGGATCGAGAGCTCACCGATGTGGTTACGGGTATGTTACTCCTTTTCATCTAGATGTGTACGCCTCTATTAGATCTAGGAGCTACACTGTTCGTGACTCCCTATGTAGTAGTCCTATTTGATATCACCATTGCCTTCGTAAACATTCTAAATCTCCACCCCAGCTTGGCGAGTTAGTTAGAGCTAAATGTGTGTATAGGAACCGCCCAAATTTCAATCTTTAATAAAGTCATTCCAGCTGATCTTGTAAAGTTAGACATGGTTGAATTTGATCTCATTCTTGGCATGGATTGGTTACATTCCAACTATGCCTCACCGATTACAGTAACTAGTCACAGTTTTAGTTCCCTAATGATCCGGGCCTTTTAGAGTGGACGGTAGTAGTTCAACGCTCAAGGGTCAATTTATTTCCAACCTTAAGGCCAACAAGATATTATTTCCAAATGGTGTATTTATAATCTAGTTTGGGTCAATGATTCCAGCTCTAAGAACCCTACTACACAGTCAGTTTCAATTGTCGTGCTGAGTTCCTTGATGTGTTTCTCGAGGATCTTCCCTGAGTTCCTCCTAAGCGGGAAATAGACTTCGGTATAGACCTTCTCCCGCATAATTCTGCCCATCTCCGTCCCTCCTTACAAAATGGCTCGAGCTGAGCTTAAGGAGTTGAAGGAGCAACTAAAAGAACTTCTTGACAAAGGTTTTATCCGACCCACCATCTCTCCCCCGGGGTGCTCCAAATCTCATCTCAGGCGAAAGAAAGACGGTACCGTAATGTGCATCGATTATCGTCACCGAACAAGGTCACAATCAAGAATCGGTATCCCCTACCCAGGATTGACGACTTGTTCAATCAGCTTCATGGAGCTAGTTGTTTCTCCAAGATAGATCTTAGGTCGATATCATCACAGGGTCGAGACATACCGAAAATAGCCTTCGAACCCGCATGGTCACTACAAATTCGTGGTTATATCCTTTGGACTGACTAATGCCCTTGCAGCTTTCATGGACTTGATAAACAGAGTCTCAAGTCGTATCTAGATATGTTCGCCATTGTATTTATCGATGACATGATGGTATACCTGTAAATGAGTTAGAACATGCAAATCACCTAAGGACAAAGAAGCCTGCATAATTCTCGCAGACCGCCATTGTTCACCAAGTCTAGCAAATGTGAATTTTGGTAGAAGTCCATGACTTTTCTTGGTCACGGTCTTGGCATGGAGGGTATTCGTGTGGATCCTCAAAAGATAGCAAACTGTGAAAGATCGGGCCTGCACCTACCTACCCAACTGAAATAAAAAGTTTCTTGGGTTTAGCCTGCTATTACCGACGTTTTGTGGAAGGTTTTTCCTTCTATTGCATCTCCTCCGACTAAGTTGACTCAAAAGGTGAAATTCTCAAAGTGGGTCGAGTGCGTGCAAGAAGAGTTTCTGTGAGTTGAATGTCAGCTCACTAATGCTCCAGCTTTGACCTTACCAAAAAGAATTGATATGGATTTGTAGTGTATTGCGACGCTTCCGTGAGTTGGACTTGGTTGTATTCTGATGCATCGGAGGTGATAGCCTACGCCTAGAACCAAGGTTCATGAAAAGAACTATCCGACTCATGATCCGGAGTTGTAGCAAGTGGTGTTTTCATTAATGAATATGGAGGCACCAATTCTAGGGGCTCACGTGGATGTGTTTTCACCGATCACAAGAGCCTTCAGTATGTGTTCAGTCAGAAAGATCTGAATCTTCGTCGAGAAGGTGGTTGGAGCTGCTGTATGACTATTATGACATGAGCGTGCCGTGACCACCCGCACAAACCAATGTGGTGGGTGATGACTTAAGAAGAAAGTGTCTATGGGGAGCGTGTCTCATGTTGAAGAGGGCAAAAAAGGAACTAGAAAAGGATATCCACAAAGTTAGCTCAGTTGAAGTATAGTTGGTTGATGCTGGTAACTGAGGGCTGAGTAGTTGTGCAAAGAGATCAGATTCCTTGTTGGTAGTTGAAGTTAAGTCAAGCAGATGAAGATCCCATACCGCTAAGTCAAGGAAGCAAATTCCTCATAAAAGAAGTGGAGGCTTTCTCCCAAGGGGGAGATGGTGTACTCCGTTACTAGGGTAGGTTGTGTACCGGATGTGGGTGACTTAAGACAGTTGATACTGGCTGAAGCACACAAGTTGAGATATTCCATCCAACCAGGTGTTACTAATATGAATCGTGATTTACATGATATTTACCGGTGGAACGAATGAAGACGGACGTTGCGTAATTTGTAGCTAAGTGCTCTAACTGCCAGCAAGTTAAGGTGGAACACCAGACCGGGAGGTATGATCACAAGATATCAGCATAATCATATGGAAGTGAAGAAGTAAATATGAATTTTATTACGTGTCTACCTCGTGACTCGGCCGAAGGCATGACCTAACTGGGGTAATAGTAGAGAGACATCTGGGCCAACACACTTCCTCCCAATTTAAACTACGACTCAACAGGGCTATGCTATTTTATATCTGGGAATTGGTTAGACTTCATGGGGTGTCCTTGTCCATTATCTCAAACAGAGTTACCTACCACCTCTCACTTGTGGAAGTCTTTTCTCGTAAGGGACTTGGTATCTGTGTCAAGCTCAAGACAACTTTTCACCTCGCAGCATGCATGGACAAGCCGAGCGGACTATCAAGACCTTCGAATATATGCTGAGAGCTTGTGTGATGGATTTCAAGCGAAGTTGGGATGATTACTTGCCCTCATCGAGTTTGCGTACAAGAATAGCTACCACTCCAAAAGATACGATGGCCCCGTTTGAGGCATTATATGGTAGGAGGTGTAGATCTCCTATAGGGTGGTTTGAGGTTGGTGAAGCTACTCTAATCGGGCCAGACTCAATCCATGAAGCTATGAAGAAAGTATAGCTCATCTGATAAAGATTGAAAACAACTCAGAGCCGTCAGAAATCTTATGTTGATGTGAGGAGAAGAGAATTAGAGCTTGCAAGATGACTCCGGGTTTATCTAAAAATTTCACCCATGAAAGGGGTGATGAGATTCAAAAAGAAAGGAAAACTCAGTCCGAGATATGTGGAACCCCATGCTCATGAAGCGAGTTGGCAGTGTGGCATATGAGTTAGGAGTGTCACGCTCCCGGAGCCTACACCGTGGACGAATACCTGCACTGGCCGCGACCCCAAGTCAACCCCCGGTCTATCATACACTAGCATTCCCGAGAGTAAACATGCACAACCGAACTTTTAAATAACAGATTTATCAATTGAAGAAAAATGTAAAGATTGAAAGTAGATAAAGAAATAATATATCTGAAATACAATTCTTGAAAGACAAGTCTTGTTCGAAAGCCAACTACCGAGGAATTGCTGGGACAAAGCCCACTAACTCTAAGTCTATACAAAACCATATCCAACTAAAGTAAATAAACAAGACCCTCGAATGATGATGACTTACACTGACCGCTGGAAATAGAATGCTCAAAACTAAAGTAACTATTTGTGCCGAATCCGAGAACTCCAGCTGTCTGCTAAAATGATGCAGCCATGAAAAGCGTGCTCGCCAGGCTGCCCGTCAGGTACACTAGTAAGAAAGCTAGAAAGGACTAGAAACAAAGGACCCGACGAGTCGTTACCGCTGATGACGACTCGTGGTGACCTTCCGTCAAGTACACACCGTAAAAAATCCCCAAATTCTTAACTCCATCTTGGCAACGGGCGACTTAATGAGTCGTAGGGGCCTCGCTAACGAAACCGTGGTGTCGTCTCCATCCGGGGCATATTTATATGCCCAAGTGATACTCAAATGCATCGTTTTTTCCTTGTTTATCCAACAATGTGTGTACATTCTCATGTAAATTGTGGAAGTGTGAATTTATACTAACTGTATTTACTTAGCGTGAGCTTGCAGAAAACATATTTTATGGAGTAAGATGCATGTTGGGAGGAATCGGAGATGGACTCAGAACGGCAAGGAAGCAGGAGAAGCAAGAAATTAAAGGGCTCCGCGATGGAGGCGTGACACGCTGCCATCGCGGATGCATTCTGTCCGGGAAATATAAATTCAAGAAATTCCAAAGAAGGTCCGCGATCGAGCCGTGGCACGTTGGAATTAATGATCCCGCATCTTGACATTCCAAGGAAGGTCCGCGTTTGCACCGTGGCACGCCTGGGCATGCTCCAGTGTGCCGTGCCACGTTGGGAGCACTACTTGGGCGGCCAAATTCCATGAGCTCTGCGTTTGCACCGTGTCACGGAGGTAGTGCTCCCGCGTGCTGCACTCCGTGACACGTTGCTTGTTATTCCTAGAAAATTCTTCCTAGTATAAATAGAACACTTAGGTTCATTTTTAATTATTCCCGACTTGGTGGAGCAAGAAATTGGGTTACAGTGCAGTTGGAGAGGACGAAAATTCTTAGGGTTTTCTCATCCCTTTCTTCTTTCTTTCAATTGTTTGCATGATTTACACTCATTTAACGATGTTCAATCCACAAATGAGTGGCTAATTCCTTTCTTTGCCGAGGTTATAAAACCATTGTATTGAAATGTAATTATTGATTATCTGGTTTTTTCATCTTTCTTCTATGGTTGTTCTATTTAATTCCTTGTTCTTACTACACAATATCCGGCCAATGTTAATGTAAATCCAAAAAGTCCGGTTTCACCGAGAGTAAGGGTGAAACTCGGAAAGTTGTGAATAAATAGGATATGATCTTTCTTTAGTTTGGGAAAATTGAGAATTGGATTTACCTTCTCGATAGAAATATACCTGGAAAGCTATTAGTTTATGTGGAACGGTTTTGTATGGTAGAACATGAATTTCTTCTTATCACGTAAAATGTAGGAAGGTTCATGATTCTTAAGTTGGGTTAAATACGAGAGTTTTAACTAATAGGCAATAAGTTCCGACTAGCAACCGGAGAAAGATAAACCATGTATATCGACTAATTACTTCTTTACATGTTCGCTTTAGCCTCAAGATGCTCACATTCATAGTTCAAACTCACTGTGATAATTATTCTACTTTAGTATAAAAAGTTAGTTTACAAAATATAAAAACATTTTTTTACACTGTTGTCTTCATTATTAGAGTTACAAGAAATTAAACTCGAGAAGGTTTTACCTTGTAGTCCAGTCCCTGTAGGTTCGATATCTGCTCTTAAAAAGGGCTACTATATTACTTGTACAAACTGCATAATTCTGCGGGCCCATCAAGTTTTTGGCGCCGTTGCTGGGACTCGGCAATTGGCGAATTTTTTTTCTTAAAGTGTTAGTTTGCTATTTCTTTATATTAGTGTTGACAACTTGTCTTAGCTCGTATTTTGCGTATATTAGATTCTGTTGAACATCAGAGTGTGGACAAAGAGTCAGATCCTTCCTTAGAGCCGGAAAGACAATTCCATTATCAACGGAGAGAAGCTCGAGAAAGAAAATTGCGCTGCTCGTACAAACAATCATGGAGCAACTACGTAATCCACCACTTGTGCTGCGTATTAGTGCCCGAGGAAATGGCAATCTAGGCCGGGTTCGCGATGTGGCAATCCCACATGCTAGTAATGTCACATCTAGCATTCGCAAAACCTCGAGCCAGGAGGGAGGTTCGAGCTAAACTGCATTATGGTACTCCAGTTTCACACAAGGGCAAGCTCACTGTGTCTCCTCACGAGGATCCACAACAACACCTACAAACTTTTTTGGAGATAAGTGACACTTACATTCCCGCTGGAGTGTCAACAATGGCATCTATGTCAAGCTTACATCGCTCCCATTTTCACTCTTGGGAGAAGCCAAAAGGTGGCTGGAAAGCCGAGCCACCAAAACTCCATAACCACTTGGGATGATCTTGCAAAGAAGTTCTTGATCCGGCTTTTTCCTTCCGGTAATGCCAAGACTTAGAAGTCAAATTCTAAGTTTCAACAAAGAGAAGGAGAGAATCTGTACTTCAAGCTTGGGAGAGATTCAAATCATTGTTGCGGGACTGTCTCATCACCATCAATTAATGATGTGTCAGCATACCTTTATTGAGGTTTGGAACCCACACAAAATTTTGCTGGATCTGCAATGGGGACAAGTATTAGAAAAGACTTATTAGGAGCTTTATACTTTGCTTAATCGTATCTCGCAGGGAAATCCGGAGTGGAATGCGGACTCTTCAAGGGGAGGAGCAAGGAAAGCAAGCTTGGAGTCTTGGAAGTGGATGGGCTTATGCGCCTATCGCCGCATGCATAGCCGCCGTGTAATCAACTAAACACCCACTGCGGCAACATGAGCTTGAGTCACCCAAGCCCCAAGAAATGCAGTGCAGCAGATTTGGTGAAGTGTGTGGAGGCTAATGAACACTCAAATTAGTATGGAGCAAACCGACTCTAAGTGAACTTTGCCTGGTAATGCACAAAGGAACAATCACCAATGCATGGGGTTCAACTACAATTCTAACCGGAGGAATCACCCGACTTCTCCCGGGGTAGCAACAACCATCGTGGGATGAGTGCGAGTCAGGGTATGCGTGAGGAATCAAGGAGGGCCAGCGTAACTATCGTGCACAAGATAGAAACAACAATGCCCCTCCTCCACCACCATCACCAGCCGCTGAGGAGATGCCCAAGACTTTGATAGCTAACCAAGCTCGAATTGGGCAAAGTCGACTATGTTAAATTGTCACCTGAGGTCAAGAATAATCAGTTAGCTACCAAGGCGCTCGAGTACGCTTGGGCAGCTTTGTCGGAGCCTGCAACACTGTGCCTAGAGGAGGACTTCCTGCCATTACTGCACTCCCAACCCCAAGCAAGTAAATGCGTGACTGACAGGAGTGGTTTGCACTCAAGGAGTGGGTGGAACCTAAAAGACTACCTCAACAGTCCGGAGCAAGAGAAACGAAGAGGGAGCAAAATGATGAAAAGGGGAAGAAGAAAGATGCTGAATCGTAAAGACCTCCACCCCGTTCCCTCAACGATTAAAGAAGCACAAGGAGGAGGCGTGTTTCAAAAAGGTCATGGAGGTGCTTAAACAGGTACACATTAACTTACCTCTTGTTGATGTTTTGGCAGAGGCCTAAGTACGCAAAGTACATAAAGGACATCTTGGCCAACAAAAGCAAAGCCACGGAGTCTGCCACGGTGGCTCTTATGGAGGAATGCACTTCCTGATACAAAACCGATTGCCTACGAAGCTCAAAGACCCCGGGGAGCTTCACAATTCAAATAAAAATCGGGCAAAGTATCCGAGCTCGCGGATTATGTGATTTGGGAGCGAGCATTAACTTGATGCCGACTCGGTATTCAAGAAGTTGGGGCTAGGGAGTCCTAGACCTACGATAGTGATCTTGGTACTAGCTTAGGATCGTTCCTGCAAGACCGCATGGCATTGTGGGAGGATGTACTGGTGCAATGGCTCCCTAATCTTCCCGGTAGAGTTTGTTGTGTTGGATTTTAAGCCAGACGCTGAAGTCCAATTTATTTTGGGAAGTCCTTTCTTGGCGATCGGGGAAAGCGCAATAGATGTAGTCAGCAGGCTGCCTAACTATGCGAGCACATGACAAGGTGGAGGTGTTCGATGTGTACAAGGCCACCAAGCTCCCGGTCAGGTAATGGCAGAACCCCAGCCGACACAGCTTGGAGCAAGCTGATGTTGCTCGTGGCTTTGAGTCTCGAGAGGTAATGGGAAACCCCGACAAGAGTAGCTTGACAGGGGTGAGACGCGTCGTGAGAAAAACGTCCGTCACCCTAGGGGCGGAATGAGCTTAAACGATCGAGCCGAGATGGTAAACCAGCGCTGCATGGGAGGCAACCCGTGAATTGTTGTTTGTATAATTGCAATATTAAAAAAAGAAAAAATTAAAAAAAGAAAAAAAGAAAAGACAAAAAATATATATATATATATATGTATGTATAGGTGTGTAACATATAAAAATAAAATATTGTGTTCGTCAAACCAATTCTAACGAATTTCTTGTTGTAAGATATAATTGTGTTGATCGTGAGGGCAAAATGCAAAGGATCGCAAAGGAGAAAAACGAGGTAAGAAAAATGTTAAAGTGGCAAAAACAAAGGAGCTCGCGTGATGGCTCCGTGTCACGGAGGAGGGCCTCCGTGTTATCCTCCGTGACACGTTGAAGGCAAAATCTGGAATTTTACAAATTCTAGAATTGCCTTCAATGCTGGATATTTGTGTCACGTAGGTGATGCTCCGCGTTACCCTCCGCGTGACACGTTGGAAGTGTTATTTGCGTCAGGTCACGCCGGGTCACCGGGTAACCCGAAAATCCCACTTTTTAACCCCAAATCCTCATTTTCTCTCATTTTCTCACTCCCTTCAGACAAACCTCCCAAAATTCCCCTCTCCCTCAACGTGCCACGGACTAAGGTACAAAATTTCATCAAGTTTCTTCCGTTCATCGAATTTAAGGTACGCGGCATCAATGTATCTCACCTTTGGTCGAATTTCTTTTGATTTTTAGCATGAGGTATGAGCAAACTCAGCTCTAGTTAGAAATTGAACTTAAATTCATGCAAGTATTGTTAATTTAGGTTCTTAATATCCTTGTGATGGCAATAATCGATAAAAACATGTGCTTGATCGAATTTGTGAAAAATTGTAGCTAGGGTTTGGAATTGAACATGAAAATGGTGAAGCTTGTAAATCGTGACTTTTTTGTGGTTGTGTATATGTGGGTGAAATGAGTTGGTTGTATCATCTATATAATATGCGAAAAACCACGGATTTTGGGAGTGAAATTGTATTATACAAGAAACGGGTAGATAAATATAGGTTTGTATACATAGTTGTTGTTTTTCTTTCTTTCTTTCATTGCCAAAGTGCTAGGTACGAAATTGTGATCGATGGTGATGTGGAGCTAGCTGTGCGAAGTCTCGAGTAGTAATCGCTATGCTATACCGTCGCATTTGCGGAATGCACAAGTCAATATTGTTTGTGTTTTAGTTGTTTTAGTTTTTCTTATTTTGTAAATTAGAAATAAAGATGTTCTAGCCGTAATACTCAATTTAGCTGAAGACTAAGTGTGGGGTAGCCGAGCCTAACCTAACCTTAATGGGCTAATTTTTTAAATTGACTATTGGGACTGTCTCGTTTCTTTTGACAGAAACAATGGCAAAGGTGCAAGACAAGGGAAAGGGCACATCTACATCGTGCGCCGAAAGAAAGCGGTTAAGACCGGGAATGCTAGCTCCCAAAGAAGACCTCAGCGTTCCACGCGCCGCCGCCAATACCTGAATCCGTATGGGTGACAAAGAGGAAGGGAAGAAGTGGTACACAAAGCACAAGGAGAGAACAAATACTTCCCGAGGAGCATACGTAAGGGACCCATTGGCACAGGAGTTCCCCCGCATGGTACACCGGATTGACACTGCTGGCCGCGTTATTTTTGACTGTGCCTCAAGGAGTGCACCGCACTTGATTCGGGAGTTCTATGCAAATTGGAACCCGACGCCCGTAGTCACACCATCAAGATAAGGGGCCAGATTGTCACACTTGAGCCTCACCACCTTAATGCCATACTAGGGGCGCAGTAACACCGATGCCCACGTACTCCGGGCAGCTGAATATCACTCACCTTATGCGGATATTAGACGCACATTGTGGAGCCCGGTAAACGGTACGCCGGGAGCAGCATAAGGAGAGGGGCTACCATCGTACATTGCCCTATTCACGTATGAATGTGGAAGCTGTGATCTCGTCGAAAATTGTGTGCTCCTCGTTTGATTCCTGTACATGACGGATGTGACCCGGGATCGCGATGCTTGGTATATGCCCCGATGAAAGGGCCGGAGATAAATGTAGGGGCGGTGATCATATCCCGCCATGAAGAGAGCCCGGCTGCATCAAGGGCACAGTATGGGTTTGGCGGGTTGCCGACTACGCTCCCTTCGAGGGGCCTCGGGAGGTAGAGGAAGAGGCCCTAGATTACATCCGCAGATGGAAAGGCGTGCCATAGATGTCACAAAACTAAGGCACTCGACACCACTCACGGGCCAGCTCACATACGAGCGACATGCCTCTGGATGACTAGTATATGGCCCGCATGTTCGATGCAAGATGTCTACTACGCATAGGCGAGAGACCAAGAATCTGAGGATGAGCTGTGGCACTCGACTTAGATTAATTCCCTTTGGCGAAAACGCTGTGGCACTAAGTGTCGTGTAGGCCCAAATTTTGTGGAGCCCGTGGATGACAATGTCCCCACCGACGAGGAGACACGTCATGAGGATTTCGATGTTGAGTCGGAGGAGGATGATGGGGGAGATTCATACATGGGAGACGAGGTGGGCCAAAGACTCCGATGAAGAAGTGGAATACTTTGATTGATCGTGTGAGTTTCACCACCCACCTTTCTATTTTTTGATTGTATGAACACCGACAAGCCTGATTTTAAGTGTGGGGTGGGGAGTATAGGGGTGGTGCTGATTTTTGTCTTGTTTTGTATATAATCGCATGTTCTCGTTGTCGTGTTTGAAAATATTGTGACCTTGTTTTTGTGTGTATGTTGTATTGTAAATATTTTTTTGTGAAGTCAGTGGTGTGCTGTTGAATGTTGTTAGCCAAAGGTGTAAATAGTTTGGTCGAAATTATCGATATTTTTAAAATTTATTTTTTGTTAACTATTTTTATTGTTGGATTTCGAGCTTGTTTTCGCTCTTTTGTCGCAGAAGAGTCCCATTGAACCGAAGTCGTAAATAGTGACCATTCTATGATGGATGGATGATGACCGTCTCAAGGGAAATGCAATGATAGGGAGTAGTTTATTTGAATTTTTGGTGTGTTGGTTGTATCCCATGCATGTTGCTACTTCTATGGCCAATAAATCCTCAAGGCGTGTTGTACATAATATTATACTGCAAAGATGATCTGTTAGAGCATGCAAATTTTTGTACATAAGGTGAGACACTAGGCCATAGAATTGATTCTGGTGATTGAGGCTTAATTTAATTCTTGTAATTAGCTGATTAAAGAGTCTCAGGAAGATGTCTTGAGTTGAGCATGCATTGAGTGTATAGGAGTTTGGTTATTCCATGCTATTGTAAGTGTCTAGAACTTGCCTATTGTGCGCATTTAAACGAAATGAAGGAAGTGTAGTGGTGGAAAGGATGGTAGGCGTTTCTTTGTTGAGCCTAAAGTTCTTTTTCTTGTCATACCCACCCCGAACGTCAAACTTAGTTAGCCCATCGAGCCTTTTTAGCCTATATTTTTTTCTGTTGTCGAAAAGGGCGTAAACGAAGTTTAACCCTTTCTTCCATTATCCGTAAACCTAATCCGAAGCTTTCCAAGCACTCAAGAAAATATGTAATTTTCCCACAAAAGGTATAAAGGAGTGCGAAGTGATGAAAAGAGCGAAAAAGAGTCAAAGGGGCACTTGCCGATTTAAAGGAAATAAAGTTGAAGAACACTTATCTTTTGTTTAGTCTGGTGTGTTAAAGAAGTGGCTACAAAAATAAAGCAAAGACTTACAAGGGAGAGGAAGGAAGAAATTATGTCCGTGAATGTGATGGGATGTATTGAAAAAGCGCTACTGATGCTAGTTGCTATTATTGGTTAGCCCAGTATATACTAGTTCCATAGCTGACATTACAACCCATTAAGTCCTACGTGATCTTACATCACGCGTCCTTACATTAGTGGAGTAATACACTAGAGGCAAGCCTATGGGTCGTGACACGATGCATGGGGGAATCTCTTGGGAGAGAGTGAAATTGTGTGTACATGCCCCGCATGAAATGATTTAGAGTTCATGTGATTTAAAAAGAGGGGGAAATTCTCTTGTGATGTGAGGGCGCATGCTTGACGAAAGAATGAAATTCGTGTCGGATATCTAGGTCAACACTTGCATGAGTTTGCCAATATCGAGAGTCGACCTCTGAGTCTAGGAGGTCTCATTTGTTAAATGTCATTGTAATGATGATACCGTGCATGTTTTGTTGATGATTTGTTATGAAAATAATCGGTATACCCGTAGCTCGTGATTGTCGAGCCAAAGTAGCCATGATGGGATGTCACTTTCATGAGGTGTAGGAGCATTGTTCGAGGACGAACAAGATTTTAAGTGTGGGGTAGATCCGGGGCATATTTATATGCCCAAGTGATACTCAAATGCATCGCTTTTTTGCCTTGTTTATCCAACAATGTGTACATTCTCATGTAAATTGTAGGAAGTGTGAATTATACTAACTAACATGATTAGCGTTGTTTTGCAGGAAAACATACTTTTATGGAGTTAAGATGCATGTAGGGAGGAATCGGAGATGGACTAGGAACGAGCAAGGGAAGGTGTGGAGAAGCAAGAAACAAGGGCTCCGCTGATGGAGCGTGACACGCTGCCATTGCGGATGCATTCCTGGGTCCGGGAAATATATAAATTCAAGAAATTCCAGAGAAGGTCCGCGATCGAGCCGTGGCACGCTGGAAATTAATTTCCCGTATATTGACATTCAAAGAAGGTCCGCGTTGCACCGTGGGCACGCCGGGCATGCTCCGTGTTGCAGGCCGTGCCACGTTGGGAGCAATTACCTCGGCGGCCAAATTCCAGAGAGCTCACCAGCACCGTGTCACGGAGGCAAGGTTCGCGATGCACTCCGTGACACGTTGCTTGTTATTCCGGGAAAAATTTTCCTAGTATAAAATAGAACACTTAGGTTCATTTTTAATTATTCCGACTTGGTGGAGCAAGAACGTGGTTACAAAAATGGAGAGGACGAAAATTCTTAGGGTTTTTTCTATCCCTTTCTTCTTTCTTTCAATTGTTTGCATGATTTACACTCATTTAACGATGTTCAATCCACAAATGAGTGGCTAATTCCCTATCTTGCTGAGGTTATAAACCATTGTATTGAAATGTAATTGTTGATTATCTGGTTTTTTTTCATCTTTTCTTCTATGGTTGTTCTATTTAATTCTTGGTTCTTACTACATTAATATCTCGCCAATGTTGTCGTAAATCCAAAAAGTCCAATTTCACTCGAGAGAGCGTGAAAAGCGAAAGTTGTGAATTAATAGGATACGATCCTTTTCTTAGTTTGGGAAAATTGAGAATTGATTTACTGTGGATAGAAATATACCTGAAAGTCGTATTAGTCAAGTGTGAATCGGTTTGTATGGCTAGAACATGAATCTTCATCACGTGAATGTAGGTGGAAGGTTCATGATTCTGCTGGGTTAAATACGAGAGTTTTAATCTGAAGGCATAAGTTCCGACTAGCAACCTGAGAAAAGATAAATCATGTATATCGATAATTACTTTTACATGTTCGTTTAGCCTCAAAGATGCTCACATCTATAGTTCCTCACTCACTCGTATAATTATTCTACTTTAGTATAAAATATAGTTTACAAAGTGTAAAACTTTCACCGTTGTCTTCATTATTAGAGTTCTAGTAAATTAACACTCGACAAGGTTTTACCCCCGTAGGGTCCACCCCGTAGGTCTGACATCTGAAGTTCTTAAAAAGGGCCACTATATTACTTGTACAACCCGCATAATTCTGCGCTCCATCATCGCCTGCTAGGAATACTGGGTGTATATTCTGGCATCTTTCACACGATTGACCTGACAAGTCGTTGGGTCCTTTAATGCCCGGTCGCTGGTCATTCGCAACTTTTCTTCAGTTTTTAAGATTTTCTAATTTATGTCCCTGATATTGATTTTGAGCTCCTAGGCATTACAATATTCCCCCTTGGAAACATTCATCCTAGAATGTTAGAAAACTCATAGCAACTAGAAAAATAACAATCAAGGTATTCAAATATTACTCATACAACTTCAAAACGACCGTAATGACTACCTCCATTTTAGAATATAACTCGAACCGAATTTTTCTTTCATAAACACAACCAAAAGCCAAGAAAAATTTATTTACAAGGAACTGGATTTCAACAACTATTCATGTCTTAAAACAAAATTCACAGATCAGCTATAGCAGAGCCGATATAGAACAAGTGTGGGTATTTGGGCCTCAGTACCGCTCGCCTCCCACGTAGCTCCTTAACTTGCCGATTCCTCCATAAAACCTTAACCGAAGCTATTTCCTTATTGCTCAATCTACGTAACTCCGACGGCTCATGATTTGGATCAAGTACCTCCTAATAGGTGAGGCTATCCTTGACTGCTATACTACCCAAGGGCACCACAGAGGTTGGATCATACACTTTTTTCAAAAGTGAAACATGGAAAAATCGGGATGTACAATCGTTAGTTTTGAAGGCAACTTCTAGCTCGTAGGCCACCTTGTCAATACGCTACAAAATTCTATGTAACCTACATACCTAGGACTCGAGTTTCCTTCTTTCCAAAACTCATCACCCCTTTCATGGGTGAAATTTTCAGCTATACCCAGTCATCAACTGAAAATTCCAGCTCGGGTTTCGCACATCTGGGCATAGGATTTCGACGCTCCGGGGTCAGCTTTCAATCTCTCTCGGATGAGCTAAACTTTTTGCATTGCCTCGTGAACCTAGGTCCGGCCCTATCAAGGTGGCTTCACCAACTTCAAAACTACCCGTATAGGAGATTCATACTCCTACCATACAATGCTTCAAATGGGGCCATCTCGGATGCTAGAATGGTAGCCGTTATTGTACACAAACTGATAAGAGCAGATGGTCATCCTAATTACCCTAATCGATCACGCACCCTCAAGATATCTTCTAGAGTCTGAATAGTCCTCTCAACTTTCCCATCTATCTGTGGGTGAAAAGCTATACTAAGCTTGACTCCGAGGGCCAAGTCCGAAGACTTCTAGAAATAGGGAGGTGAATTGGGCAATTCTTTGTCTCGAAATAATAGCCAATGGCACTCATGAAGTCTAGCCACCACTTGAATATAAATTTTAGCATAATCCTCAGCTGAATCTGTGGTTTTGACTGGGAGGAAATATGTTGACTTAGTCATTCGGTCTACTATTACCCAGATTGAGTCATGTTGTCGACGAGCCCGAGGTAGACCCCTAATGAAGTCCATATTTACTTATTCCACTCTGTGTGGATATGCTAATATCCCGGGTCATTCCTCCCGGCCCCCGGTGTTCTACCTTGACCCGCTGGCGGTTCAGGCACTTAGCTACAAATTTAGCAATGTCTCTCTTCATGCCATTCCACCAGTAAATATCCCGCAAATCGTGGTACATTTTGGTAGCGCCATGGTGAATGGTGTATCTCGAGCTATGTTCCTCAACCAATATCTCGCTATCTCAACTCACCAACATCCGCGCACACACACCGCCATGGTAACGAAGCACCCCATCTCCCCTTGTGATAAAGCCTCAACCTCCTTTCTAAGGACTCGCTTCGTTAAGTTTAAGTAGAACTAGATCTTCATCTTGTTTGACTTAACTTCTACTACCAAGGATGAATCCGACCCGCTTGCATTACCCACGCCACCAAATAATTCACTAACCGGCACTTCTAATCAAAGGCTAACTCAGAACTTTCGCTAGCTCCTCTTGCCTTCCTCAATGTGATACACACTCTCCATGACCGCCTGCTTAGGGCCGCCCACCACATTGGCCTTACCCGGGTGATACAACACGCCTTGTCATAATCCTTTAGCGCTCCAATCACCGTCTTTGACATAGGTTTAAGTCCCTCTCGTCGAACACATACTAAAGGCTCTTGTGATTCAGAATACATCTATGTGAGCCCTGTACAAGTAGTGTCTCCATATTTTTAACGCGAATACCACCGCTTCCAACTCCAAGTTGTGAGTTAGATAATTCTTTCTCATGGACTTTGAGTTGTTTGAGGCATGTGGCTATCACTTTACGCCGCCGCATCAAAAGCAACCAAGTCCAACTCGAGGCATACAATACACAACTAACCCATTTGATCCTTCGGCAAGGTCAAAACCGGAGCAGTAGTGAGTCGAGTCTTCAACTCCCGAAAGCTCTTCTCACACACATCCGACCACCGGAATTTCAATTCCTTCTGAGTGAACTTGGTCAAAGGAGGTTCTATGGAGGAGAAACCTTCAACAAATTGCCGGTAATAGCCTCGCTAAGCCTGTAAAACTCCCCGATATCGTAGGGAGAGGTAGGTCTGGGCCAATCTTTAACCGCTGCTAGCTTATGAGAATCTACTTGTATCCCTTCCCTGAGACCACATGAACCCAAGAAAATCACAAACTTCAAACTAGTTCACACTTGCTATACTTCCTGGCGAATAACCTGCGATCTCTAAGGGTCTGTAATGCTATCCTTAGGTTATTAGCATGTTCTTCCTCATTTCTAGAGTACACCAGAATGTCGTCAATAAATACGATGACAAACATATCTAGGTACGTCGTTTGAAAACCCTATCATTAGGTCCACGAAGGCTGTTGGGGCGTTTGTTAACCCAAAGGACATCACCACAAATTCAAAGTAACCATACCGAGCTCAATGCTATTTTCGATATGTCACTCTCCTAACCCTTAACCGATGTACCCTGCCCCGAGGTCGATCTTAGAAAAGCAACCGGTTCCTCGGTTGATCAAATAGACCACAATTCTAGGTAGGGGGTATCTCGTTCTTAATCGGTGACCTTGTTCACTGACGGTAATCTATGCAATATCTCCCGAGGGTACCGTCTTTCTGCATAATACGAATAACACCGGAGCACCCTAGGGAGAGATGCCGGGTCTGGATAAAACCCTTGTCAATAAGATCTTTTAGCTGCTCCTTCAACTCCTATAGCTCCGCTGGAGCCATTCTATAAGTTGGAAGGATGGAGATAGGCTGAGTATCCGGGAGGAGATCTATTCGAAGTCTATTTTCCGTTCTGGGGGAATTCGGGAAGATCCTCAGAAAACATCTGGGAACTCGCGACTACTGAACTGACTAGATGGTTGGGGTCTCAGAGTTGGAATCCTTGACCCG
Organism: Datura stramonium; assembly: GCA_018107945.1. Lineage (NCBI taxonomy): Eukaryota > Viridiplantae > Streptophyta > Magnoliopsida > Solanales > Solanaceae > Datura > Datura stramonium. The sequence continues at coordinate 61,324 of JACEIK010003796.1, read as the reverse complement.
AACCATATGATATATACATCCTTTGGAAATGAGTTTCGGGTCTTAAGGAAGGAAATAAACCTACCCTTAGGCGCTAAACCGTCGCCCCACCATTCTAACATAGGCTCATCTCGGGAAAATAAAACTTGACAACTCTAGTCCTGCAGTCAACTGGAGGCATAGCAGGAGTGTAACCAATCCATGCCTAGAATAATGTCGAATTCAACCATGTCTAGCTCTAAAAGATCGCCCTGGAATGATTTTATTCAAGATCGAGACTAGGTAGTTTCTATACACCTCGGCCGGGCTCTAATCGACTCACCAACCGGGGTGGAAACCGAGAAGGGTTCTGATAGGACCTTTGGATTGATGCTGAACTGAACTTCTACATATGGAGTTACAAACAAAGAGTAGCTCCTGGATCTAGAGGGTATACACGCTTCAGGGTGAAAGACAAAACATACCGCCAAAGAATCACGTCAGTGTGTTTTCCTGATCCTAACGAGAAGATAGAGTATAAAAATGGGATTCTTGCGTTGACTACCATCTGTACCTGATGGGTTGGCCTGCTGAAGCTTATGAGATAGTGGATTGTTATCTCCCCTGTCCTGCTGATGGGCACTCCCAAGCCCGTGTCCAAGCTGTCCACACCTAAAATAACCCTCTCGCCCCTGAAGGCATTCTCCGGGTGATTCCTACCACACTGGGACAAGATGGATACTTGTTTCGTGATCAGGCCTCGAGATCGAGTGCCGAAGACCCACCCCTCCGATCCTGGTGGGACTGAAAGGTTGGGGCGCTGGCCGAGCTAGGTGCCGGCCTCGCTTCGCGTTGCCGCGTTATTGTTGTTGTGGGCGCTACCACCGCGATCTCTCGTGTGGCCAAAATCACATGACTAATTCTTGCCCGCTTGTTCTTACGTTCCATATCTTTCTCAGCTTCTCTGCCTCAATCTTCTAGGCATACACAATTAAGGTAAAGGTCCATGTCCTTGATTGGCATTGCCGTCCTTCCGCACTCTTTGAGGACCAGACAGATACTCCAATTACGAACTTTAGCATGTGAGCCTCTGCTCAAGCACATCTCTCGGGAGCATGCTTTGATAGTCTAGTAAACTCCAAAGCATACTCCTCCACTGTCCGGTTGTCCCGCCGTAGGTTCATAAACTCGCTATCTTAGCCTCCCTTAGCTCCCGAGGAAAGAACCCTATCCAAAAGCCGTATAAAACTCCTCCCACTCAATTGGTCCCGCTAATGCTGAACGCCCTCCACCGCTTGTACCAAACCCGAGCTACCCCTTTAGCTGGTAGGTAGCTAGGCCGCACTGAGTGAGCCGACACTCGATCCCGGTGTGACTTTCCTGATCTCATCTACAAAGCCTTGTGGGTCCTCTCCCACCTTTGTTCCGTGAAAGTCTGGAGGTTCATTCGGTGAAATCCCAATTACTCTATTAGACTTAATAAGATTTTAGTAGTTCTTTAGGCGGTCATGAAACTTTAGATATGTACCGACTCAGCCTTAGGACCCTGCCGATTATAGTTTGTTACGGTTACGACACTTCCGTATAGCTCTCCGGCGCCTTAGATCACTAGTTACAAGAATCCAGCCTCACAAGACTCTTAGGGTACTTCCGCATAGGTATCCCTAACATAGTCTTTAAAACGCTTGAGCTATCAACTTAGTAATCGGGCCTAGGCCTATCCAACAAAAAAAGTAGGACTTAAGACTGAAGCGGACCGGGTTCTAGCGCACCCAGGTTTCCTAAACTACATTGCCACCGTAGGCTTCAGTTTTTTGGTTGGCCTCCTCATAGCCCCAGACCTGTGATCATTCTGTTCATGCCTTTATACCCTAACAAGGTATATTGGGTCCTACCGATGGGGTGTATACCTCGGACTCCACGCCTAGCTCACGTGGTTATATGTCGCTATAGACTCTCCCACTAGTCGCCCGCCCAGTCTCGGACAGGCCGGCCGTATCGCTTCAGTACCATATTTCAGAGATTAGTATCTCAGTTTTAGGGCATGTCTTTTGACCATCAGACATGGTCATTTTGACCATCTTAGTATATCACAATTTATCTAGTTTCAAAGATTTGGGCTGGTCATTGTATGTCTTCCCAGCTCAATTATTTATTTCTTCGTGTTATGGTTTCTCCTACTTACTCATTACATTAAAAGTACTGACATATACTTTTATGTTGTAATGTTTTATGATATGCTGCAGGTTCTCAGACTCAACACCATTAGTAGATCTCGCTCGTAAGTTTTCAAATGTATTATTGGTGAGTCCTCATTTCTGAGGGACGAGGATTATTTCTCTTCAATTCATCTTTTCCAGTTAGATTTAGAGTTAGCTGGGGGCCTGTCCTGTAACTCATAAGATAGATGGCTTTCAGGACACAGACATAGATTTAGATTTTTCAGCTTTGTTTCGCTTGTTTTAAACTTTAAGATTTAGTTCTTCTTCATAAATGTTTTATTTTATTATTTTAAAGCTTCGTTGTTTTACTTAGAATGCTGGTGTTATGATAGACCATGAGTTGACTTGGGGTTACTTGTGACTCCAAGTATCGTGTCCCGTCCAGGGTATAGACTCGGGGCATGACAATTTATGTCTTATACCTAGGTTATAGTGGTTGTACATGTCGATGAGTTCTCGCTCCTCATATGAGATGAAACCGGTGAGAATAGAAGGGCTCTAGGTGTTATGTCTCATCCATTAAATGGAGAATATTAGAAGCATTTCAATAGAATTATCCTGAATTTGCAAGGAATCCAAGAAATGCTAGATAAGGCTTGTGTGCAAAATGGTTTCACACCATTTCCTATTTGCTGCACCCTACTCTTGCGGGCATGTATTCCTTACTGCATCATCTTCCACCCGAAATGTTTATGATGAGTCCCTATATATTTTTAAGTTGTATTTTCCCGAATCCCCATAATCCGAAAAGTTTGATTGTTATTTATCTGCAACATTTGATAAACTAGTTAAAAAATTGTGGTCTCGAAGGTGTTGTGACATATGTCATATCACCAATGAAATTTCTTTATGCGTTTTTAATATGGACAATAAATGATTTTCCTGCGTATGATATATTGTTTGGTTGGATGATCTCCGGAGAGTTAGCTTGCCCATATTTCATGAAAATAGCAAAGCTTCATTTTTTAAAACATGATTGTACAAATTCATGATTTGATTGTAACCGCCAATTCTTTCCAATGGATCACGAGCTTAAAAAATGAAACATGCATTCCAAAAGAATAAGATTAAAATTGATTTGACAAATCCATCATTTTTAGGAAATGAAATTAGAGAGATTTGTCACTTGCCTAAAATTATAGAAGCTAAAACTTCTAGACTTCTTGGATTTGGTGTTGATTGCACTGGATAAGAATAAAAATATATGGGGAGTTTTCATATTGGAAGATAACTTTTATGACATAATCTTGATGTGATGCACATTGAAAAAACTAATTTTAATAATTTATTCAACACAGTGATGGTTGTTAAAAGTAAGACAAAAGAGAATTCAAAAGCCAAAATGGAATTAAAGAATATTACAAGAAAAAGAAACTATGGCTGTAGGAATCACACACTCATAAATTTTTAAAGCCCAAAGTGAGCTTTTCATATTGAATGAGAAACGAGAGATTTGTGAGAGGGTTAAGAATTTGAGGGATGCCTGAGGACTATGCGTCAAATTTGGGGAAGTGTGTAGATATGAATGAAGGAAATTTGTGTGGTCTGAAAAGCCATTATTTTCATGTTTTTATGAAAACTTTGATGTCTATTGGATTTAATCGGCTCGGACAGATATGGAACCCAATCACGAGGTGTTTATTCTTCAAAGATTTGTGTTCTAATACTTAGGAGGGTAACTTAGAAAGGATGGATCAAAATATTCCTGTGATTACCACTAAGTTAGAAAAGATCTTCCCATGTTGCTTCTTTGATATGATGAAACATTTTACCTATTTACCTTGTACACGAGGTGCGCTTTCCCATTTCAATACAAATAGATATCCATTCGAGAGGTACTTATTCTGACTTAGTATACCATGAATTTCTAAGTTAATTTTTTAATATCATAACTAACATCGTACTTCACACAGACCTATTAGCAAGTGCAAAAGAACCGGCTAAACGGAGGTCTAAGATTGAAGAATCTATTTGTGAATCTTATCTTATAAGAGAAACTGCTCATATTTGTTCTTACTATTTCGAGGAGAAAGTGCTAAGTATGAGAAAAGGTCAACACGCAATGATGGCAGTGATAATGATCCCAACCACCCACCAACTTTAATTTCTAATCAATCAGGCCGGGTTCTAGAAAATAAGTCGTATGAGGTTTGAGTAGTATAGAAATGCAATCAATCATGACATGATTTGCTCAATTGCCACAAGATACAAAATATCTTAAGTAAGTTTCGAATTATATTATTGAATAATGCCATTTAAATACTAAAGGTTAAACTAATGAAAAATCTTAATTTATTGGATAGTTACTTTGTAAGCCGTTGAGGTAATGATGCCATATATGTGAGATTTTTCGATTGGCTGAAAGACTATGTAAGTGTTAAAAATCATATTCAATATATAAGTACAATATAGTCATTTACTTAAAGAATATATTTTTATTTAACACTATATAGGTTCATACTGAAAATAGTATTAATGAGCATTTGCAACAGTGAGTGATGTTTCACGGGCCTCGATAGTCAAATCTTACTCAATGAATAAATATCGCGAGAATGGTTTCAAGTTTCAAACAGAAAAATTTCTAAGAAAATCAATAGTGGAGTATGAGTTAAAGGTGATATAGATCGCATAGCCAAACTGTTGATTATTATAATTGATAAAGCGGTCATGGAAGTTAAGTATCCCGATTGCCGAAAAAAAGATAATACTATGTTGTTGTGTCATTTGATCCATCCCATAGAGGTATTAAGATGAATCAACAACATAATATAATTAAAATTAAGCATACAAGACAAGTATGTTATCATCCTTTTATCATTGCAAAAAATGCTAAGCATGTGTATTATGCTCCATATCTTCATACGAGAGATAAGGATTATTGGTGGGTGGTTATAAAGATTAAGTCTCAGGGGTAGGATTGAGATTGATAATGTTAGACGTGGCATACCAAAATGATGAGGCGCTTATTCATCAAAATAGTGGATGTTGAGTTAGAACATAGTTTCTAAACACTAACACAAATTAGAAGAGGTTTCTGATAATGAAGTAAATCGCAATCGCAAATATTGATGAAGAATCAGATAATGAAAATAAACCAAGTGGGGGGATAAAATGATGATTGTTAAATAAGTAATAAGGAAGAATGTGAAAATGATGGAAATGAAACAAGCGAGAAGGAAGAATGTGGAGAATGACCGCTAGCAAGTTGGTTTATTTATTTTAAGAAATTATATTTAATACATGTAAATTTCTTTATATATTCTAATGTAAAATTGTATGCAAATGTCATCAAGTGATGGTGATCGAGGTCGTAGTAGTAGGAGTAGTAAATCGAGTAAGAGTAGTAGGAAAGCACTTAGAGGCCTTTAGATTCTAGCACCGCTTTAGGTAGTCTTTCATCTTCTCCACATACGCACTCTTATTACCTATGTCTTATGTCCCTATGGAACTAGGCATCTGACAGATTCTTATGTGCCTCCATTCCCTACTACTTTCACTTACCTACACGTGTCATGTTTCCACCACGTGGGAAAACTCAGCGTATTAATTATCTAAGTAATTCTTTCCCTAAGTGGTTCATCTCCCCACCGTCTAGCTTGCGACTTAGAGATAGAAACTATAAGTAAGACATATAGGATACCTCCTACTCTATCCTGACCTAGTCGTATAGACTTCTGGCACCAACATTGAAACTAGGAGATGGAGAGAGCTATGCAGCTGTGAGAGAAAGACAATCTGGTAGAATGGTGATCGTACTGATAGATATGGGCAAGTTTGTTTTTGCTTTGATTTCTAGATTTATAATTTTTCATCTTAGTATTTTAATTATGACTTTGAAATTTTCATTTTTGCAAATGTTTAATCTGGAAAAGAGCGCAAATGCTCTCAAAGAGAGCATTCAGAGTCTTTATAATTGGCCTTATCCAACTTGGAGGGAAATACCACATAGGACACGGCAGGGCATGCTTGATCAGTCTAAGGTATACAAATTAATTATTACTTAGTAAAATTTTGCATTAACTACTGATCATTACATATCATCTAACGCTAGTAATTATTTGAATTGTAGACATTGTGTGCTTGGCTTCCACCGAATGACAAGATAATTTTTACGACCTACGAGAGGAAGGCCTAGTTCCGTGGATGTTTGACTAGTTTAGAGATGATGGAGAAAATAGAAGAAGCCTGATTGGCTTCTACCTCATTTTTATGAGGCCCTTCAGGCACAAATCACTAAAATTATTGGCCAAGTCTGAATAGGCGAAGAAGGCCAGGAGGAATAGGGAGCAGGCTCATTGCATACTGGAGATGCAAAGAGATAAGGGATGATAGCTAGAGAATCGATAAGTAACTTATATATATACTCATATAAATTTGACTAAATTTGATTGTTAAATTTGATTACATTTTGTTTACAGTCAAAAATTGGGTCGTGACCTAAATCAAGAGTAAAAGCCCTTTCGGCTACCCATGTAAAAAGAAAAGAACGACCCGATTCCGACATGGGACGAGTAAAAGGCTGAAAAAGCCTATATAAGTCCCTACGAATTACATATAATTAGTTATATGCAAGTTTGAACAAACGTATACTCACTTTTCTTTTTAATTAAGTAGATAGTTTATCAATGATACTTGTCTGAGTACAACGAGACTAAGCAAGCCTAAAGTGGGTCGACCCAACCTCCATTGAATGTCGTTACCCATATCTAAGCTTCGAGAAAGTGGCGGGAGGGGAGACAAAAAGGGAGAGTCTACGGCTAGGCTCTAGGAACTTAGTTCGATGGATCCAATCTGGACCGAAATGTGTTGGATCTTCAAGCCAGGCCAAGGTGATTGATGGTGTTCAAATTGCCGCTATGTCGCGTAAGATCGAAAAATTACACGCAAGGCCTTGGAAGATGCCGAGGCAAGACGCATTGCTAAAACTAAGAACATGTGTCATACCGTTGCGCTCTCAAGGCACAAGTGAATAGCCTCCTTTCTAGTGGAGTACATAGACGTGCCCATTCTCCTCCCCCCTCAATTGAAGATGAGAGTTCTAGTGATGATGAGAATGAGTGTGTCGAAAGTACACCTAGTCAAGTAGGATTTTTTGTTGAACATTGAAAACAAGTTGAAACTTTGTAAATATTGAAGTCTTTAAATTTTGGTTGACTTTGTAGATCCTTTTGGTGGATCTATTATATTGAATTTGGTGTTTTTATTCGATAATTACTATATTATTGATGTTGCTGTTGATTTATAATTGATTTGCAAGAAATTATTAGCGCCGGATTTGTGTAGCCGATATTGAATTAAATTTTAATTTGACATGTGGAAATGCAGAAATTGCAGGTTTATGCATCTACTTTTTTTGCAGAAAATTGACGAATAATGTAGGTTAGTCCGTCGGTATTTTTTAAAAAAACCACATATAGACCTAGAAAATCAATCCTGTCTATTATTTGTTCTTGGATATGAAGAACACGCCTATGGACAGAGTCAAATTTGTTACACTATATGATGTTAGCGCCTTCAGTGTGCGTGCGCGTTGGTTTGTAGAACAATGCGAGCATGACACATGCGGGAGAAGCCTCAGAGGCAGAGCGAGCGAGGACATCATCGAATGGGTTAAAGGGTGGTCAAGATGAGGCTAGGGCCGGGCGAGGGCCTACGCGCATGCGGCACTCGGGCCGCAAGGATGGCTCCGCGTGATGCGGCAGCCACCAGCGCAGTGGGCAGCGCGGCGCGGCAAGCCCCCTGGCGCGATGGCCAACGAGCAATACCCCCGTCACCACCCTTAATATATATAAAGCCCCTCCTTGATGATTTCAAATCATTCTAAAGAAATTTCACCTAAAAGAGAGAGCAACGTGGGTTTCGTCTGTTTTTCATTAAATTACGCTGTTAAACTCCATCTAAACGCAAATTCACCTTGGATAACAAGTTCTAGGCCTCTAAGAAGCATCTTTGCGGAGTTATTTCTTGAAAATTCACTCGATGTACCTAACCCCGCAGAGTGAAGGCTGGAATTATTCCAAATTGAGTCCTAAACGGAACAGTAATAGGTAAGAATTTCTCCCCTTCTAAAAGCTCTCGAGAAATTGTGAGTTTTCGGCCGAGTTAAATAGAGTAAAATTATAATTAATATAATTATTGAAAGATGCCATCATTGTTTGCTGAGTTTAGTATTGAAAATAACCCTATTCTCTCACTGAGAAGGGTCAGAAAGCTGAGTGGAACCACCGATCACAAAGTTGGAACTAATCGGTTAAACTAGAATCGAATTCGAGGTATGTTAAGGCTAATTCCTTCGTCAAGTTATTCCTGTCATATAGTAACACGACCTATATCCTTGTAAGAAAGCAAGAAGCATGTATGTTGTGATTAGCCGCAACCATTAGTTTGAGATTAGTGTTTATGATATTAATTGGGACTGAACCTACCCTATATAGGCTTCGTCGACCGCCTCAGGGTTACTAGTTGTGTCATCACCTACGGGGCTATATGATCGCTCCGAGAGCTATATGTTGTCTGACAGACTATATTCGCCCAAGGGACATCTTGCGCTCATCCGCGAATGTGCTTCCATTTTTTATGCTGCATATGCATCACTGACCCTTCATTGAGTCTTGTATGCTCAGGGTGAGTTACCGGAGCCCATCGGGCTCAGACAGCTATAGGAGCCCATTGGCTCAAACACAGCTACAGGAGCCCAGTGGGCGAGAAGGTAAGACCCACAGGCCAGTAAGTTGGCTATAGTTACATGTTGATGCTTATTGACCATATTAGGGGAATATAGATTGAAGTGAACTCGCCAAGACTTATGGGGGTCCAGGTGGGTTATTCTGTGCTGGTTGTACCTTCTAGGCTTATGGGAGCCAGGTAAGATTCTTGTTTGCATTACTTATTGTTAACTATACAGCAGGTTGTGAGGATATTCAAGTTATACTTCTTATCCTTCTATTGATCGTTTTTTAGTTCTATTATCGCATTATTTAGTCCTTTTCATTACTTCCTTACACATTTAGTACATATTGTACCGACCTCATCTTTGGGCGCTGCATTACTTGCCTGGGTGCATGAGGATAGACATGGTTCAGGATCTTCTTAGTTTCCACTCAGAGTCAAGTAGTCCCGCACCTTTCTCCTGAGGTTGATAGTTAGATAAGGTTTGCTCCTCATTCGTACAACTTTTGGGTTGGTCGGGGCCCTATTCTGACAATTATTCCACTCTTAGAGGCTTGCAGGCTACAGATTCTCGCTGTGGGTTGTTGTTGGCCGTATGGGGCCTATGTATGTTTGAGCTGCGTGTTGGCCGCGTGGGGCCTAGTTTCTTAGCTGTTAGTTAGCGCCTTGTCGGCTATAGCATGATTGTGACTGCCAGTTTTCATTCTATTATAACTAGATAACATGGTGGTCTTGTTGGCCCGCATAGGATCCCTTTATTGCCTTGAGATTGGTTAGCTGTATTCCTGTGCAAGTGGCCTTGTCGGCTTGAGGCCGTGTTTACCGAGATATAACTCATTGTTTTCTTGATTTGAATTGACTGGGTAAGCACCCGCAGGTGCAAGAGCCCATCCAGCCGCCCGTATCCCGCATGACATCAAATGCTGTCATGCCTCCCAAGGTGGGGCGAAAAATTAAATCAATATTAATACTAAAAAAATAAAAAAAATTTGTTAATTAATTAAATTAATTTTAATTTAATTTAAAAAAGAAACTTTCAAATGTTCGAAAATTTTTAAAATACACCAAGTTAAATTTTAATAAAACCGAGGGACATCCCTTGGTAGTAATTGAAATTGTCCGCGTTTCTATTTCGATGAGCCAAATTTCTACGTCTACCAGTTAGGTGGTTACTCGCCGATTTAACCCAAAACCTATGTTGTCCATTGGTTATGGCCCTCATCTTTTGAGCGATTTTTTATAGTGATAGGTGGAATAAGCTTCGAAAGTGGTGACAGAGTTTTAGGCACCTAACTATCTTTATCTTCTGAAATGCTCGCCTTGTGCCCTTGACTTTCTCACAACACCTCATCTAACAACAACTGGTACTTCTACCTATACATCATCCTCAACTATAGTAACCTCAATATCTTATTGGAGCAAATTATCGATGCCACGTAGTGAACCATGTAATGAGATAGGGAATTGCTTTCACTACCTTTTGTATTTTCAATTATGTTGCTGAGAAGTTGGCCTCTTTCATAGGATTTTGCTCTCTAAAAAACTGGGCTATCTACTTATCTACATTTAGATGGAGGTGCTGTGGGAACTTACAATATCCATCGTGTTCCTCATAGCATTGTAAGTATACTCTTCATTCTATAGAAATCTTTCCAATTTTGACTATCTTGCACTTGAGAAGGACTCTTCCATGGTTGTAGTTAGATGTCTTCCCTCTAGGTGGGACATAGGGATTAAAGCTCCTACTTCAAAATTTTTTTCCATTATTCATGTTAGTGTTTATTCTAACTACCTTGGTTTTGGATAGCTTGAACCATGGTTGCCTTATCCTTTAATTCTGAGGTCTTTATTGGTTCCTACTAGTGGTAGTTTTGACGCCAATCACCACCCTAAGAGTTGTTGATATAATTGACATCCTCAACCGAGAGAAGAAAGAGTCTCAAAAATATGGATTCACTTGTTGTGCATATTTGACTTGTGATATTTTGTATGATTGACCAGTGATGTTACCTAAACTTCATCGACCGTATTCACATTCTTTAAAATACTCAGTGAACCTCTTAATCAATTGATCAATATTAGTGGTTATGTTGAGATCGATGATCCCCGCTCTTGGTTCTCCTTGATTATATTGGTCAAAGAAGGTGTCCCATAAGAAATACCACTACTAAAGTCACCCAAATGCAAAGCCTGATTGTGCTTGGTCACCTTATCCAATAGGTTTGTAACACGAGTGAAGGCTTTATTCATGAAACAACTCCTAGCTGCATTATTGGTAACAAATTAGTTCAAAGGACCCAACCCTATAAAGAAATGTTCCAGAAGAATATTATCCTCGAAATCCATGATTTTGTGATCGCAACAACACCGCTTAAAGCTTTCATGCTTCAAATAGTTATTCCTTGGGATTTGTTTGATGAAAGATCTTGTCTCTCAACTCCTTCTCTTCTTTCTCGAGGAAATCACTTTTCGTAAACACACTAACCAACTAACCTGATGTATGGATGAAGTTTGATGGCAAGCTATGAGCTAAATTTAACTTCAACAGCGAGGGAGTAATTGAAGACCCTCAGTCAAATTTCACATAAAACACATTACTATTTGTGCATTTGTAATGACCCCCAAAATTCCCTAAGATTAGACCCTATATATGAAGTACAAAACTAGCAGAAACGGATGATAATACACAGAACAAATCACATCATGATTAGTGGCTAGTGACCACAATTCATGACATGGTCCATGATGAGCAGAGCCAGGTTTCCTAAGTCTGAGTTCCAATGAGTGAAGTAATGAATCATTGGTTCATCTAATGACACCTCTTGTCATCCATTCTGACCAACTTGCCAAAGTCCCCAAACTTGATATTTTTCTTCCCGGTGACCACGAGCCGTTGCGGGTGATTTAGAAAAGGTGAAAATTATTCCAAAGGTAATGGGCAGAGATCATGAGTCATGGTCATGAACAACAAATCATGAGAGGAGAATCGTAGAGTGTCTGCCTGACTCCAAGACCCACGAGGGGTCACTATGGGTCAGTATCATTACACGACTTGTCTTCACTCGGACGTGACCAATTCTTCTCCTGACGGGATTCTAGGGTTATTTAGTAATTTACTATATTTTTTATCACCTAAACTAAAGTGTTTTTGTCACGCCCGCCTTGGGGGAAGGACTGCACCCGGTGCCCTACCGTGACCTCGAATCATCACAGGCGGCGGGGTGGCAGGCATGGTGCAAAACTGGGCGAGCCTAAGCACTTCGTGCCTGGCCGCTCTAACTCGATCTCAAAAACAACGGGCTATATAAGGACTGTAAACAGCTTCCTAGCCGAATAGGTCTATATCCACCAGACTATAACACGCTAAACCAGAATCACATTCATATAGGGAGCCAAGGGCCGACAAGGCCACCATGCTGTCTAGTTATCTCTAAATCAAGAAAACAAAGCAAACCGCCACGTGACCGACAAGGTCACCACTAATTAACTGATTAAGGCCCCACACGGCCATCATAACAAAGTTAAAACATACACAAAGGCCTCACACGACCGTATAATAACTACAAGGTATACACAATCTACAAGCCTAAGATGACCGAAATATATCGGAAAGGGCCCACATCACAACAAAAATAATAGAGAAAAGGGAGAAACCTCTAGCTACCCAGTCTGATTGACTGAAACATGACTCAGAGCAGCCAATCAACGAGGTATCGGCTCTCGTCTATGAGTACTGCAGTAAGTAATGCAAACAATTTCACTGGGCGTCAAGACTGCTTTGTACCGAGTATGTAAAGAAACAATCGAAAATATCTAAAAACAACAGTAAAATCATGGAATCAAGTAGAAATAAAGAAGATCTGAAACCACTAAAAATGTAAAGCTAAGCCTGCTTCTCAACTAAGTTGGAAGGAGTAGGATTACACCAGTGTAACGCCCACTGGCCAATCTCACTCGTATCTAGTGTAAAGTGGCATAACATACACATAGCATAACATAGCATAGCACACACAAACCTTAGTATCACCCCCAGGCCGGGAGGTACAATCACAGACACCCATACTCCTTACCCTAGCCGTCCAATCTCCTATAATAACTATAAGCATCCTACCGATCCCCCTCGGGTATGAACTTGGGCCTGCCACTTGTTTCGACTATGGGTAATCTGAGTCCTGGTAACTCCTAATCAACACCCCCAGGTGTACCTGCCTGACACGGGGGTGTATAAAGCCGACAAAGGCAAAATATAGGGAAACCGATATCCCATCTTCGTCCCCGGGGATTTGCATGCTACTCGTAGAGACGATCTCGCCCTCCGTCGATGAGTCGAGCATGCATCTACAACCCATGGGCGGTCAGTGAATGCTAGGTAATCCCAAACTCAAACACTACAGTCGGTCTCAACTAGTAATACTAACCGCGTATACCATGTTGAAGCTAGTGATGATAATGTATCTTTATATACTATATGCTGAACTAATGATATGATATGTATGTATTAATACATGCCGAGACTAATAAGGTATATATATATAATCTTCGGTCATACTGTGTCGAATCTAATGTCGAACAAGATATAGTTTATCACTGGAATCATGTCAGAGGATCGAAGTTTCATAGTAACATGATTTATCTCTAACATGCTTTCTAAACTTCATTTAGACTAGTAGCATTCTATTTCTCGAAATACTTTACGGAAACTTATATTGTTTTACTAAGTTTCGATCAACACAATAATATTCGATATATTTCACTAAATCACATATTGGGTACGTCGTACAGTTTCTAACACTCTTTTTATATTAGAGTTTATACTATGCTAGTAAGTTTCATTGCTATACATAAACATGAGTCACACACACACACACACTGTACTAGTATTCATACTAAATATAACACGCGACTTCCGGGAACATTCCTACTGGCCTTTGAACCATTTTACTATACCAAGACCACTAACTTGCCGAGGAAACTAGCTTTACATACCTCGCTTAATGGCTTGCCACTGGTTGTATCTTGACTAATATTCAAATATTTCCCAAATGTATTCATATATATCAATTAGGACTAAATACATGAAATATTCGGAAGAAGATAACACTTTTAATATATATATAGCCCAAACTTTGGCTTATCAAAAACGGTCGAAAACTCGCTATTTCTCGGAAGTCCAGAGGGAGAAATACTGACTTTAAGGCTTGGAGTATATTGACGCTAATTTAGAGCAATTCCACTTACCTTAGCTCGGCAGAACGACAATCTCTTCGCCGAATTTCACGAAACTAACTCCGCAGGAATGTTCTCGCAGCTTTATACTTCGGTATCTGAGACTTGAGTTTGGAACGCATTTGATGGCGTAATGGATGAATATATATCATAAATCTTCGTTCCTCTCGTTCTCTATCATTTACCGAAATTCAAAAGTGAGAAAATGAGATAAAAACCGAAGGTTGGCGCTTTTATACTTGAGGCTGCAGCTCACCTCCGTGGCACGCTGTGTATCACAGAGGTTAGCCTCCAGATGATGTTGTGTATCATGGAGGTGAGCCTCCGTGACACTTGCCATCGCGGAGGAGGTCTCATGCCTCCTCTTGAAGGTCTGACGCGGTCTCTTATCCGGTCTTTCCTCGGGCCTTTTCCTAGCATGTATGACAATCCAGGTCCTTAACCAACATGAATAGCCATCTGCATGTTGTGAATTCTACGAGGTGTAAACAGTTTTGGGATTCCTAAGGGGTATATTTAAGGTTTTTTATTATTCCACCCTTACTCCCTCTCTAACAACGTGAATTCCAGGGAATGATAAGCTCTCGTTCTTAAGGAAGTTAGGTCCTTCATCTCCAACCTAAGGATTTTCAAGTAAAAGTCTACGTTTCATTCAGGTATGTAAGTATCAATCTAAGTGAGGATTCCTATTCTTCATCATGTCCAACATCTATGTAACCGTTTATTGAGATTAAATTTAGGTTTTTCCCAATTCTTAATGTGGTATTCATCCCTTTATGTTGAATTGCCCACGGTTGAATTTTTCATATTGAGTTGTATATTGTAATCTTTCATTTTGACCATAATCCGTCTTCAGCATTGATTGAGTTTGATTCACGCCTCATGTGCCGTGCATTTACAAATGACTTCGATGCTCAAATCTAAGAAAATAAATATGGACTTAGGTGTGTTATGTGGATATACATAATTTTCCTTTGGCTGTGGATAAATTATTGTTGGACCCAAAATGTGCAAATCCTAAAGTATGCAAATATGCCCCTAGTGTAGACCACAGTATGAGCCGCAGGGAAGGTCCTAATGAGTCATACTGATACGTGAAAAGTTGCAGAAGTCTATAATTAAGAAATACAATGTATGAGTCTCAAGACGAAATGCACTAAGCCGTAATGAGTTGTGGTGAGGAAGTCATGACAAAATCCAGATTTGCTAAGAGGTCAATTCTCATACAAAAGAAAGTATGACACGTGGGAAGAAGGTACGAGTTCTACCATGACGGTCGATGAACTTCAGAAGAATACCAAAGTTTCAGATCAAACCACGGAGCTCGTGATGGATCGTGAGAATGGAGGCATGGAATTGTACCGATCTGGCCACTTAGCTAAAATTCAAACTAACCAAGCAAGGTACGAAAGGAAGCTACGGGTCATAGGATGCCACCACGAAGATCGTAGGTTGGATCACACGACTGCGAAACCAGATATGGAACTTCATCCTGTTAGCCTATGAAAAGGATTTTTGTGTCTCGTATAAATACATTTTAGGTTTTATTTTTCAGACAAGAAAATAGAGGAGAGAGAAGCAGATCTTGAGAAGATATGAGAGAATTGAGTTGATTCAATCCTGTGATCAATCTTTCTTGAATTCATCTTGTTCATACTTGTTCTTCAATATTTGTGATTAATTAAAAGGAAGTTTTTTTCTCATTCATTCTTGTAAGTAGTTATTTATGTTCTTAATCATGAATACAATCACAACCCATAACCAAGTGAGAGGCCAAACCTATGCCAGGGTTGAATCATGGTATTTAACAAGCTAGGTTGAAACAAAGTGATTTTGAAACCAATACAAAATACTTATATTATATTCTCTTCATGCTTAAACGCTTCTTAATGGTGAAGAACGTTAGGACATGCCCGAATTCTTTACTTTCTTAGGTCTGAAGAAGTAGAAATTAGGAAAAGAGAATTAGAATAGAGCCTGATTTTGATAATCACTGTATTAACTTGAGCCGTGGCCCAGGATAGTTAAATCTGAAACTTAGTGATAATGGATAGTTTGAAACCGCTCATGAGACTTGATCGAGTTTTTGAGTATAGTCATTCAATAGGGACTGGCCGGTCATTTGAATGAACCTAAGTTATCGCCTATAAGTAAATATTGGTGATAATCACTAATGTATACCCAAAGAAATTATGAACCCATGGGGAACACAAACCCTAGTTATTCTTTAATCTTGATTAAAAACCATACCTTTGGTAATTGTTTTCATTATTGATTTTCTTCAAAATTTCCCTATTTTGAAGTAACTACCTCACAAGTTCACTTATCGATTGTAATCTAGTTTTCCCATATTCTCGGTGGGTTCGACCCTCAACCTCTAGTTGGGTTCTTTAATACAACGTCTCGCTTTATATTTTAGTAGGAGGTGTGGTTTGAGCATTCTCAAAAAGTGGCGTCATTGCCAGGGAATACGGCTGAGACTAGGTTATTAGCTTGTATTTGACTTTTTGGTAGTTATTTCAATTACGTTTTTTATTTTTGTGTTTTTGATACCCACTGTGTTGTTCTCCGGTGAATGCCAAGCACTCGTGAGTAGAGGAGATCCTTGTTCCACTAAATCCAGAAATCGAAAGAGTATTAGTATAAAATGGAGAACCACGAGCAAGAGAAGCCCATAGTCAAGAAGTTAGGCAAGCGAGCTAGCTCGGGAAGTTGCACTACAACATGCGTAAGATGAAAGAGATGAGGTAAATGTCGGGTTTACGGGCGGGGGCAATAGAGCTCATATTTTCCCCTCATTTCTTCGATGATAAGGACCTAGACATTGATGAAGTCGGGTTGACTGGAGAGATTGTTCCACCACCACCGCCGCCGGGGCCAAATTACATTATGAGCACAATGATTCAATTGCTAAACATGAAAGGGTGTTCAGTGGTCACATTAGTGGATGACGCCAACCTGTACTCACGAACTTTGTAGGAATATGCAAAGCGTACAGGTTGCCTGGCAGAGTAAGCCAGGATGCAATACGGCTCGACTCTTCCCTTTCTCTATCATGTGAAGCTACTTTGTGGTTATCGGAGTTTACCAACGACTCCATAACCAACTGGAGGGAGCTCAAACAGGCCTTTTTGGAGAGATTCTTTCCCACATCCAGGATGTTGCAGCTAAAGGATGAGATCGATAATTTTCGGCAGATTAAGATCGAGGCAATGAAAACTTGGGTTGAGATCAAAAAGAAGTCACAAAGTGCCCTAACACGTAATCCCATAGTGATAGTTTATTTGAAAATTTTTTATGGTGTCTCGAACAATAGCACCAAAGTTGTAGCAGACACGGTGGCTGGAGTGAGCATTGATGAGTTCACACTGGGAGGTGCCAAGCCACCATTCTGACTGTGGTGACTAAGACAAACAGGCCCGGCATACGAGGGAGGCTGATGTCAGGGCGTGCACCTATGTCGTTGGTTTGAATGCGCATCACAGCAGAAAGAAGAAGAGCGACCAGGAGTTGGCTCATCTGTGCACATCATTGGACATGCTGACAAATATGGGTGCTGGAGCCAAACAGGTCAATGCAGTGGGAACTCAAGGAAGTGGAGCAAGGAAGCCGATCACTCTAACTCTAAGGAGGAGAAAACTTTGGATAGCCAGTGGCGGGTTTCCGAACCAATGCCCAAGCGTCTATACAAGACAATTGGCGCCAAGGCTCCCAGCCAAAGGTCGAAACCAGTATAGAGACACCACAATGTAAACGGGTTCGTAGATAGTAGCCGAGGTTGTGATCATGAAGGTGATTGGAGATGAAACAATGGGATACCAAAATGACCGAGCGGGATTCTATGTGCCTCCTAGTGCACATGAGAAGGGGAGGCTGAGCAATCAAAGTTGGAGAGCATGATGTCCGAGATGTTGAAGAAAGTAAGGTCCACTCGATGATTAGCCGAAGGAGATCCGAGGTGACTTGTTAAGTATGGGTTAGAAAGTGGAATCTCATGCTACCGCCATCAAGTGAGATTGAACATCAACTCCGGCAACTGTCAGCATTAATGAACCCTAGATAAAAGGGTACACTACCTAGCAACACTGTCCAAAATCCAAAGAATGATGCACATTGTATGGCGGTGATGACTAGAGTGGTAAGACCACGCTGAGCCCCGTTTCTAGTTGAAGTTGAGTGGATGAAAGTGAGAATAATGGTGATGATGATATAAGTGCTTAGAAAGAGATTGGTTTGTTGCAAGAGGCCCCTAGAGGTGAGAAGGAACCTGACATGGATGAAGGGGCAACGCAAGTGCATAAAGCTATCCCATGACCAATGTACCACCATTTCCACAAAGGATGAAGAAGAAGGTGGAGAATGGTAAGTTCTATAAATTCCTTTCAATGCTTAAACAACTATCTCGCGGAACATACCATTGGTCAAAGCGCTAGAGCAAATGCCAGGATATGCAAAATTATGAAGGACCTGGTGACTAAGAAGAGATCTGTGAGCAATGAGCCTATTGAAAATGTGCATCACTACAAAGGCCATAGATACAAGGGTCATAGGACGTAAAAAGAAAGACCCGTGTGCCTTCACTATACCATGTATGACTGGCGGTACGTCAAGTTCGCAAGGGCACTCCGTGATATGGGAGCTAGCATAATTTGATGTCTTGGTTATATTCAAGAAATTAGGATTGGGAGCCCCTACACCAACAACATACAAGCCTACCGATGGCCGATGAGCAGTTAAGAAGCCGGTGGGCATCCCGACGATGTGCTTGTCAAGGTAGATAAATTTATATTCCCAGCAAACTTCGTGATTTTGGATTGCTAGGTTGATTATAAGGTCCCCATCATTTTGGGGAGACCATTCCTTACAACTGTGAGGGCTCTAGTAGATGTGGAAGCCGCTCGAAGTTTAGAGTGAATCAAGAAGAGGTCACATTCAACATCTGCAAGACAATAAAGCAAACCCAAGGAATTTAGTGTGATTCAGCACTGGAAGATGAGTATGAATCACTTGATGAATTTCTGGATGTAGTCAAGAGATTAGTGCTGCCACGCACGTTAAATCGTGTGCTTCTTGGGAGGCAACCCAAGTGATAGATTGGTGAAGTCTCGAAAACCAGGCTACCTCGTGTCGTGCCGCGATGTTAAATCAGGCGCTGCATGAGAGGCACCTATGGAAGGTGAAGTTCGAGTAGCTCCTAGGTATGTTCTCTTCCCTATGTTCTTATAGTTGATGCTTCGGGGACGAAGATTACTTTTCACAAAGGGAGGGGTTATACTTGTGATTTTTTGTTCCTCTGAGGGTTTTTCTTGCAGTGTTTCATTTCCCTCAAGCATGCTATCTAGTAGAACCGACATGTGTAGGATTTTTTATTTTTTTTAGTTTGTGATTTTTGTTTAATTAGAAAGTGTAATTACTCATCCAATAAAAATGTACTACTTTTGGTTTTTAAAACAGTTTGACCCTGTTTAAAATTTTTGGATGCATTATCTATGTATTTGTGACAACGTCAGCATGATTGTTGTGATCTTTTGATGTCATTTAGTTTGTCAACATGAGTAGTCTTGTTAAGCCACAGATAAACCAGACATGTGAGGTGAAAATAGTCTATGTACCATGTGTGAATGAGGTATAGTATTCGCCTTGTGACATTGAAGATCTAAAACTTTCTTGGTTGGTCTTTGCATAGGCTAAGGATGGTTGGTTATAGATCATTTTTGTTTAGCTCACTTTTAGCCTATATTACCCTGCCAAAGTTGCATGAATCCTTGATCCCCAAGTTTGAGCCTTAAATTACCATATTTCTTTGATTTATCGACAATCCATACCCATTTTTACAATGAACCTATTTTGGCCCCGGTCCTTCCTGATAGTTGTGAACCTCAACATAAGCAAAATGCTTAAATTGAGGGTGGCTAGAGTAGGGTGCTAAATGGTGGAACGGAAGAAAGGAATAGAAAAGAGAAAAGAAATGTGAAAATGAGGTGTGGTGAAAAAAAGATGAAAAATATTGAGACTATTGAAAAATAAGTTTCAAAGAAAAATCAAAATGCTGAAAAAGTTGAAAACTCACCACACCCATGCAAATGTGTAAAAAGGGGTGAAAAGGGAATGAAAGAGTAAAAAGGTGAAATAGGTGAATGGTGTAGTGAATGTATGTAGTGCCAAGTAAGGGATAGTCACTTATAAAATCTCTCATCTTTATCATGTCCATCCCTGGGGCTTACAATACAAGCCATACCAAGTCCTATAGTGATCCTAACTTGACCATCTGATAAACCAAAGTAGAGAAAATAAGGGCAAGCCTATGGTATCTAACACATAATACTTGTAACTTCTTTGTGAGAGTGAGTGCCTTACTTGTTTAGTCCCATATTATGTTTGACATCTCATATCCGAGTGGGGACTTTTATTTGTGTGAGGGTACATGGATTATGTTTGCTTTTACCATGGTCTGTGTTGAAAACGTTGGTGATGACTTGATTGCCTGTTGATAGATGGATGACATGTTTTGATCCTTGTATATGATGTTTTGAGGTTGTTAGAATGCATTAGCTGATGTTGTTCCATGAGAAAGGGTCAATAGAGTTTGTGTAGAAAGTGCAAGTTTTGTTTGGATATTGGATGTAGTATCTTGAGTCTATTTTCTAGTTGAGCATCATGTTTAGTTTTTCTTTTTATTTGCCTGAGGACATGCAAAAATCTTAAGTTGAGGGTGTTGATGTGCTGTGGATTTACAACACTTTCGACGCTCAAAACTAAGAAAATAGTATGGACTTAGGTGTGTTTATGTGGATATAAGGCACTTTTCCTTTGGTTTCAGGATAAATTGGTGTTGGACCTAAAAATTACAAAAGAAAGCCTGAAGTATGCAAAATATGCTCAAAGTGCAGACCACAATACGGGTCGTAGGAAGGTCCTACGAATCATACTGATGGCCGTGAAAAGTTGTAGAAGGCTAGAATTGAAGAGAGATGTAGTGTACGAGTCTTAGTACGAGTTGTACCAAGCTGGTACAAGTCATGGTGTTGAAGTCGTGACAAAATCCGTGTATGATTTTGAAGAAGCCGACTCCGGCTACGTAAAGAAAGTACGACCTGTGGGAAGAAGTTAGAGTCGTATCATGACGGTCGTGATGAACTTAAGAGTACCAAAGTTTAAGAATCAAAACCACGGGGATCTCAAAGATGCATCGTAGGGATGAAGGTACGAATCATACAAGGATTCAACACTTAGCAAAAATTCACTAACCAAGCAAGGTACGAAAGGAAGCTACGGGTCGTAGAGTGCCGCTTATGGATCGCGGGTTGGCTCATGACGACTGCGAAACTAGATATGGAAATTCATCCCGTTAGCCTAGAAAAATGGATTCTTGTATCTATAAATACTGCTTCAGATTTTATTTTTCTCGTAGACAAGAAAGATAGGAGAGAAGAGATTTTGAGGAGAGACAGAGAGAATTGAGTTGATTCAACTTGTGGTCAACCTTTTCTTGATTCATCTTATTCTTGCCAGTTGTTCTTCAAGATTTTGGTGATTAATTAAAGGAAGTGTTTTCCTCATCCATACTTGTAAGTATTGATTTATGTTCTTAATCATGGATACAATTCACAACCTTACAAATATCAGAGGCTAAACCTATATCTAGGGCTGGAACCATTGTGATTAACAAGCTAGGTTGTACAAAGTGATTTTGAAAACCAATACAAAATACTTATATTGTATTCTCTTCATTCTTAAACGCTTATCGGTGCAACGTTAGGACATGCTTGAATTCCTTACTTTCTTAGGTCAAGAGAGATAAAATTATAAAAAGAGAATTACAATAGAGCCTTGATTTGATAATCATTGTATTAACTTGAGCCGTGGTCGCAGGATAGTTAAATCTCGAAGTTAGTGATAACGATAGTTTGAAATCGCTCATGAGACTTGGTCGAGTGATTGAGTATAGTCATTCAATAGGGACCGGTCGGTCGTTTGAATGAACCTAAGTTATCAGTTCTATAAGTAAGTATTGGTAATAATCACAAGTGTATACCTAAAGTAAAGGTGAACCCACGGGGAACACAAACCCTAGTTATCCTTTAATCTTAATTCAAAACCATAATTTTGATAATTGTTTTCTGTTATTGTTTTTCTTCAGAATTCTCATTTGAAGTAACTAGCTCACAAGTTCACTTACCGGCTGTAATCTAGTTCTCCCATATTCCCTATGGCCCGACCCCCACCCTAGTTGTCTTCTTTATTGACAATGTCCTTTCATACTTCAAAAGAGAGGTGTAGTTTGAGCATTATCAGTCTCTTATCCCATGAACCCAATTGCATGAAAAATCATGATTTTAAAAGCATTGTATTTTGAGATAAATGCATTATTTTTCATAAAGTTGAGTAGATCTTAAACAGTTTTTATAGAGAGGTTTTCTTGTTTAAAGTATAGTTTTTAGCATGATTTTCAAGAACTAAAGTAAAATCTTATTTTTGAAACTCAGGAGTTTTGAGAATAGAAGCTCATAAGGTCTACAAGAAATTTGAAGCCTAGAAGCTCCCAAGTTTTAAAAGATATTTTTGAGCCAAGGCACCTCAGAGTATATGTATTTGTAGCATAAGGCTCAACAATGATTTTATAACATCTATTGTAATTTTAAGCTAAAGTGCTTTATAAAGATGTTTTCAGCTGCATCAGATAGACATATTTATATGAGCATAGTTTTGGAAGAATTATTTAGCACTGAGATGGGTGAAGGGTTTAGATAATCCGTAAGTCCCAAAACTACATAGCCAACATAAATTAGGATCATGTCGTTGATTTGGGCGACTTATAGTCCCCGGTAAGGACTTTAGTTTGGATCCACAGTTTCAATTTGATCCTCTACGCTGGCAAAACTCTAGATGGCTCTCCCAATTCAGGGCAAGAAGTTGAGTCATGTGCTCATTCATGGTGTATGTCGGTTGGTGAGACACTCCTAACTTAAGTTATACATTTATACATGTATTTTTCGAGATTTTTCTGATGCACAATTTTATTGCATAACTGTTTTACACATTTTTATTCTTGTGTGTTATGCATCATTCAAAGCTATAGATTTAGTCAGTTTGTTTCTTTAGTTCAGATATTCTTGCTATATTGTCATTTCATTCAGTCATTTTACACGTCGTATATTCAATGTATTGATGCCACTTGGTGTTGCATCTTATTATGATGCAGATTGAAGCAGACATGATTAATAGTGGACGCTTCAGAGGTAGAGTTCAGAGGGGCTATTGAGATGCTCACTCAGTTGGTGGCAGCTCATCATGCCATCAAAGCCCCATGCCAACTAGTTTTAGTTCTCATAATTCATTAAGCATCAAGGATTAGAGAGTTCTTGAGAATGAATCCCACTCATTCGCGCAGGTCTAGTTGATGAGGATCCCTTATACTTTTATTGATGAGATCTGGAAGATCTTGAAGGAAATGCACACCACGGAGATAGAGGGAGTTGAGTTTTCTTTGTATCATCTCAAGGACGTAGCAAATGTATGGTATGATAAGTGGGTGCAAGGATGAGGTGAGAATGAAGCTCCAAGAACGTGGGATAGTTTTGAGGAGGATTCATGAACCTCTTCTTTCCTTAGAGTTGAGAGAAGTAAAGACAGAGGAGTTTATGAACTTGAACGGGGCTATGAGTGTGAAGAAGTATAGTGTTAAGTTTATCCAGCTATCTAGATATGCTCCGAAGATGGTGTCAATATGAGATCTAGAATGAGGAAGTTCGTATTTGTATTGGGAAAGCATGTGAAGAAGAAGTGTAAGGGCTCACTATTGATCAGTGATATGGATATTTCTAGACTTATGGTGTATATTCAGTAGTTAGAAGAAGATAAGCAGAAGGATAGAGAGGAGCACCAGAGTAAGAGGGCCAAGTTAGCAGGTAATAAGACGATATAGCAGAGGAAATCCAAAATAGAAACAAGTCCTTCTTTTGAAAGAGGTCCTCTGGACCTTCATAATCAACCGCTAATACTCCAAGCATAGGTGATAAGAATGACTGTGAGGTCTCAGATGCAGAGTGATACGCTTTTTAGGGAACCCTCAACACCCACCTTGTAGCAAGTATGTAAGGTGGTCTATTTGGGGGAGTCTCATTCAGACAGAGATGGATGTTATGGATGCGAAAGGGAATAGGAGTAATATTAGAGCTCGGGGTCTACTCCCTCAGGAGGCAGAGTTGCCCATAAGGGCACTACTTTAGGGACTGGTTAGAACCGCATGTATTCTATATCTAGTCTCCTCGGACCAGAGAACTCCCTGCATGTTGTCACTAGTATGTTAAAAGTCTTTTATTGATGTGTATCTTTTACATGATCCAGAGCTACTTTATATTTTGTATGAAGTTGTTAAGTTTGGGATCTCCCCAGAACAACTCTTAGGAGCCTTTTAGTGTTTATACTCCGCTTGGTGAGTCGGCCTTAGCTTTTCAAGAGAATCTATAGAAATTATACAATTTTAGTCCATCATATAGAAAACCACAATTGACTTAGTTACACTAGATATGTTGATTTGATATCATTCTAGGCATGGGTTGGTTGTACTCATATTATGCCACAGTTAATTATAGGACTCGAATAGTAGAGAGTTTCACTTTCGGGATGAGCCACTAGTTTGGGAAGGTAGCCCCCTTAATGCCTAAGGGTCATGTCATTTTATAACATAAGGCCACAAAGTCAATCTCTAAAAGGTATGTTTATCATTAATGAGAGTGAGAGGCTCTAATGCTGAGACACCATCCCTTCAGTCATTTCGGCCAGAATGAGTTTCCAAAGGTTTTTCCAAATGATCTTCTCCCTTTGAGTTCCTCCCAATAGGGAAATAGATTTCAAAATATATGTTCTTCCTAACACTTAACTTACCTCTATTTCGTTATACGTAATGGCTCCAAATGAGTTAGAAGTGTGAAAAGAGCAGTTAAGAGATCTTCTTGATAAGGATTTCATTATCCCTAGTGTTTCACCTTGGGGTGCTCCAATTCTTTTTGTGTGCAATGAAGATGGTACTATTAGGATGTGTACCACCATCGTCAATCAATAAAGTCATTATCAAGAATAGTATCCCTTCCTAGAATTGATGATGACTTGTCTGACCAATTATAGGGAGTCACTTGTTTCTCAAAGCAGACCTTAGATCAGTACCATCAATTAAAGGTTAGAGAGAGTGATATTTCCAAGGCAACTCTCGTGACTCGTTTTTTGGTCATTTTGAGTTCATTGGTCCTTTGGTTTAATCTGCTTCCAACTCATGGACCTCAAGAAAACAGTTTTAAGCAGTATTTGACATGCTCATTATTGTGTTCATTGATGACATCTTGGTTTACTCCAAGAGAGAGGAGGAGAATGCTAGCTATATTTAATAGTCTTGCACTTAAGGACTAGGAGTTATTTGCCAAGTTTTCTAAGTACGAATTTTGGCTAAAGTCAGTGGCTTTCCTGGTCAATATAGTCTCATGTGAGGGTATTTAGGTTGAATCTAGAATACTGAGGTCGTAAAGAGTTGGCCGATCACTCACAAGTTACACCTCTCAATGAAGTATGAAGTGGTCGTTATTAATAAAGAATCCAATTAAAGGTTGGGGTCGATTCCACGGGGAGTAGGGAAGAAATAATATGTTAATTATGAGTTAATCAATTGATAGTCAATATTATAGAAGGGGGTTGCAAATAAAAAAAAAGTAATTCTAAATAGTGACTAAATTGTTATCAAATTAATGAAACAAAACTAGTATTGTGTTCCCGTAATTCCATAACATAGTAGGGTTATTTTATTAGTGATCTGTCCTGGCACTTGTGTAAGACTCGATGATTAAGTTCATCTCTCTCGACTTACATAGATGAATTTCACCTAAATCCTCTAGAACTTTTGGTGTGTATATTTTACCCCGCTTATAAGTCTTGGATTAACTATTCTCAGTTAGAGCTCAAGTTAATAGACAAGGGAATTTCCACCGTTATTCTCGCTTCCTAACTTCAACCTCTTTGATCAAGCAAGTTGATGATACAGAACATTTCAATGTCAACCACTAAAACTCATTAAAAATGCGTAGAAAAACAATACGCTCAATTCACCATTCAAGAATCCTTATTTTATTTTGCCTACTTTTGTTAATCTATCATGGATCCCACAATCCTAGATTAAGAGATTTAGCCACTTATATTTGAAGAAACAATAACATAATATTTATAATAAGTCAAGGTAATGATATACTTACAATAATATGAAATTGTTTGACAAATCTCATAAGCTAATTAGAATCACAAGAACTTAGTGTTTTCCAATACTAGTATGAAATAATATTTTCCACACTTACACAACAATTCAAGATGTAATAAATATTTTGTGTGACTCTAGAAGTTTGATGTGGATGATCAAAATTGCCTTGAGAAGGGTATATATAGTAGAATTAATCTACATTTGTTCCTTCTTGACTGGGATTGACTTACAACTTCTGTTTCTACTTGATCTAGGATTAGATTTTGCTGGGCTGGCTACACTTGGTGTGCGTTGCGCCTTGGTGCGCCAATAGGACTCTCGAACGCATCCTGCGATGGTGTACCGTACATTGTATAGTGCAGTGCATCGGCATGCCAGTGATGCCAACCTTTCTTTAATCTTACTTTTTAAGCCACAAATAAGTCCAAATCAATCACTTTAATCCTTGCAAATATCTAATCATGTGCTTAGCTCTTTTTCATAAATATCATATAAAATCAAATAAAACACATAATTTATTCTTAAAACATAACTACACATGGTCGTAATATGGTGAATAAGTGTGTATGTACGCTCCCTATATCACCACACACTAAAACTATTGTTCATTCTCGAATAATCTACTACTTTGTCACTCAAATTCAATCATAAAATTCACCCTACAAATAGGTCTCGCTTTTACACTCACACACATTAGACAAGCTTATCAAGCTCCAAAAAATTCACTCATAATATGCATATAAGATCAATATTCAAAGGTCACAAATTAAAATCACTTAGCTTCTAGAGCTAACTCAATAAGATATACTTGGGGCAAGATCAATCATATGTAATTTAGCATTCAAGATATACCAAAATCTCACCATTATGTGCTCCTCACTATTTTGAGAGATGCTATTTCACTCATATGATATATAACAATTTTGACTTGGGCATAGATATGACAAAATCATTCAATCTCACAAAAGAACTCAACATGCATGCAAAAGATGACCAATAGGCTTGCCCTTAGTGAAAATACTCCACTAATGTAGAACATCGAATATAAGATCAATTAGGACTTAAGATGATTGTAATGTAGGCTAAGGGATGTAGGAACTATTTGGCTAAAATAGTGACTAATCTCCTTAAGCACTTTTAGTACTTCACAACTGTCATGACCTCGGGCTGGGACCCCGTGACAAACACGAGACCTAGAACTAAAACAGACCCAAGCTAACCCATGGCACATACATAGAAGATAAGAGCAAAGATAATCGAAATTAAAGCATGAACATGATATAAGTGGAAGCCAAAGACAACATAACAACATGAACATAAATGCGAACAACCATCATTGAACTATCTATATATAGCTGTCTAAAAGCCTCTAAACATCCGATGAGTTGATGGGAAAATACCCCCAACTAGCCTCGCTAAGTCCGAAACTATAAGACATGAACCAAAAAGACATAATTATAAAGGGATTTCCTTGGATCATGAGGACTCACCAAAACTAGAAGAAAGTCGGGACTCGATAGGGAATGACCTAACGATGGGACTAAGATAGGATCACCCAAACCTATATCATGAGATGATATAGCATAGAGTATGCGATTAGTACTTTGAATGTACTAAGTTTGTCTAGAAATTAAAACATGCTAGTAAATGATAGTATGAAATCACGAGTATAAATCAAGACAACATCATAAGAGTAAGGGCAACATGCTAAAAGCCATATATCTGAAGTATACATAATCATAAGTTATTCATCATAATTTAAACATATTGACCCAAGGTTTAGAAATAGAAAGCATATAGTGTGTCATACTTGGAAATATAAGTCAAGACTTATAAACTAATCAATGGGTCAAATATACTATAAAATATAATATCATAAGACTTGAACATAAGTAATTGGAAACGAGGAACATTGAAGGTTTTCGTCTTAACCGAAACCATCATGATAGAGCTTACAAGATGCCCCAACTATCTCGGGCCAGGCTGGGTAGAGCCGTCCTAAGCCTTGTCATGGCAAAGAACGATGGAGGTGTGATATCACCGTATGCCCTCGGGTGGGGAAAGCACTCTCTGAGAGGTCCTATCGTGACGTAGTTATGAGACCAGGTCCTTCTCGGAATCCCTGGCCTACTCAAGCAGCTAGACACTACTCCCAAAACATGCATATAGCTCATAATTATTTTCTCAAACATAGCTTGAATCATTTACTCGGGAGTCTGACCACAACATTCCTTTAAAACTGACCATATAAAACTGTTAAAATCATGATAAAACATACTTGACTTTTACATGGGCTTGCTCAAACATGAATTCATTATTACTTGAAATAAGCTTCAAAATTTGAAAATCATGGATTCATACGTTTAGGAATTCATAATATTCATGCATACTTTGATAATTCATAATACTAGAAATCATGGGCTCATAAACTTAAAATTCATAAATCATGCAAAAAGGGTATAATCTTCATAAACTTAAAATTATGTATTAGAAAGTAAATTGAGAGTCAAATCATTTCTAATAGCCATTAAACATCAATTAAAACATGAGAGAATTTGAACTCCATGATAATATGGAAGATTTCATGGAATTGAGTAAAACACTAGAATTTTAACTTGGCATGCTTAGAGACTTGAATTCATAGAATTAGATAAAGTTGGGCATGACGGTGGAAGGATTTTCCCATTCATAGTGCCCTATATACCTCTTGGGGTATTGACTCCTAAAACTTGTCTTTTTAAAACGCAAGAAGATTGGAAGAGAATTTGATGAAGAATCCTTACTTTGATCTTGAGAGAGGGATTTCAAATCTACTATAATTATGAGAGAATAAGGACTTAGGCTAGGTTAAACCCCTAAAAACACTCTCTAAGAAACCTAAAACAACATCACTTAGGGGTTAGAAGCTTAGGAATTTACAAATATACTCATAAGAAAACGTAATTAAAAGGCCGACTGCCAGTCAACATGACTTTCGTACCATGAGTCGTACCACCCTACCACGACTCGTGGCATCTACTCGTCATAAGACAATTCTTCCCCGCCCTTAAACCTCCAAACAATGGGTCTCACTACGACTCTGTCAACGGGTACCACGAGTCATCTTGTGACTCATTGTCGCCCGGACAATCTTTGCTCCTCTCTAGTCCGCCATCCTCTCGACTCCAAACCATGACCCGTCACACCATACAATGAATCGCATCTGGCGACTCATCAGCATCAAGGCTGGCCCTACAGATGTTGACTATGACTCATGAACATGAGTCGTACCCACTCACCACGACTGTGGTTTGGAAAGTTGAATTTCAAAACCCTACCACGACTCTTCCCTGCCAAACTCCGTGACATCAAAAACCACAACTTATACAATGAGTCCTTCTAAGAAATTTTGCAGATTTTTCACCGATTCTCGCTATAAATCTAGGGCTTGGATTGTAGTGATTTTATGATGTTACATTATCTCCCTTCTGGGATCATTCATTCTCAAATGGAGACTAAGTAAGCCGAAAAGATAGGGAAAGAGCCGTAATCCCCAAACTCGAAAGCTATAGAGTGAGAAACTAATGAAATGACTGACTCTAGACAAGAGATCATGATCGAACCGACCATGAAACATATAGCCATAGTATAACATGAAAAGAACTCGAGACATGAACTCGACATGAACTGAATAGAAATTAAGAAGGAAACCGTGCCTCATAATCGAACTAAGCCGGAAGAAAAACGATGCGTATCTAGCCATCATATCTCAGGTTCACTTCCTTGTAGCTCCCTCAACAAGATGTTTTCCCCAAAACTTTGAATAAAGCTACTTCCTTATTTCTCAACTTCTAAACCTCGACCGTCACGCCCCACCTAGGAGGAATGACTAGCACCTAATGCCACACTGGGATTTGGCTTAACTTGACTGGCCTGGTACACACTTCCAGGCATGCCTGTAACTCAATTCAAGAAAATTATGAGCTATATCTCGCTATAAATACAAATTTAGCCGACAAGGCCACCTCGCAAAGAAGACACTAACAACAAATAACACAAAAATAGAGATCCTATGTGGCCGACAAGACCATCATGCTGTCTAGTTATAACTAAAATAAATCAGGCAACTAAACTACGCTATAGCCGACAAGGCCGCTAACTGATAGCTAAACAAGGCCCCACATGGCCATCACACAAAATATAACACATACATAGGCCCTACACGGCCAACAACAAAGGCTAACTACTAGAAATCTGTATGCCCGTGCTTCCTCTAAGAGTGGAATAATCGTCAAGACAGGCCCAGACCTACCCATAAGCTGTACAACAAAAGAACAAACGTTTTAACTAACAACCGACTTTCCCGAGGAAGGAGCTAAACAAATATCTAATGGGATGGGCATGCTCCCTAATGCTCTATGATTTATTATAAGGTCATACTCTATTTCGTGTCTCGGTAGCTAGCCTTTCACTTCCTCCTTGTACTAGATTTTGACATGAATTCCTACAGAAAGCGAGAACGCACTTGCTTAAAATAAAAAGAAGGCTGAAAAAGAGAGAGCTCCTTTCTTTTACTAGCTTTGGGCGGGACGAATGAAAATCCTATCCTATACGAAGGCCTATATAAAAGAAATGCATCTCAATTTAAAGATCAAGAGGGTCCCGAACCGCCTAACCGCACCTGCAGGCAATGAAACACCCTAAGAATGAGTGTCAGTACAATATGTACCGAATATAAGGTAGTAAAATTATAACCGAGGAAAAAGCCGATAAAATCAAGTAATAATGAAGAAGGGTAAGAGTTTAACTCAACGATCTCACCATCGTAAGCATTTAAATAAACAAGTATACATACAGAAACAAGAACTTAATCGGGCCCCCATAAGCCTAGAAAGTACAAACAACACAGAATAACCTACCTGGGCCCCCATAAGTCCCAAATAGTACAAACAATGTACACTCTACAATTTGGCTACTAAAGTTTCATAACATATTGTAACTCGTCTTCATTCTGAAATTGTATCCGATCCGGATAGATTCCTATAGTTGTATTTGTGCCTGAGTTGTCTGGGTTGTGTAACTGGACCCCAAGCCTTGGCTCAACTATGGGTCATATCGATAACTGAGCCCCGAGCCTTGGATCGACTATGGGTCATACCGTAGTTGTTGTAATTCAAGCCCGAGCCTTGGCTCGACCTATGGGTTGTAATATAATTGCTGTAGCTGGACTTCGAGCCTTGGCTCAACTATGGGTCATAATAGAAGCTCTTGAAAACTGGATATCAGCCCAATAATTTTAATTCACTTTTGGTCCGCTCGGATATTATAACGCCTGTAAACATAATTTTTTTACAGGCAACATTCAAACCCTTAATATCGTATACAACAATCGAGTTGGTTAGGGTTAACTCTGACGAGGATTTCTATATCATTGTTGTCATATTAATTCAATTCATAACAGATGACCCTAATGGTTTACTCTAAAATACTATAGACACACAAGTCGTACTAACTTTATAACGAACGTAACTTTCCGAAAGGATAGTCTTACATACATCGAGTGTCGACTTCCATTGACTAATGAAGTTTCGACTTGTAACCGGTGGTTATATCCTACCGCAGCCCTGATACTGAGAGTATAGGGCTAATTTCAATACTAAACTCGGCAAATAATGATAGCTTTTGATAATAGTATCAACTATAATTCAAATTTGAATAACTCGACAAAAACCCGCAATTTCTTGAGAGTTCAGAAGGGAGAAATACTCACCTAAGTCCTATGGCCATTTAGGAATCAATTTGAAACAATTCTGACAACTTTTACCCAGCGGAATGGTTTGTCAGAGAATTTTTGGAAAATAACTCAGGTAGTAATGTTTGTAGGCCTAGAACTCGTTAACCAAGTTAATTTTTGTTTGATGGTTATTTGAGCGTAATTGCACAAAAATATATTGGAAATTTACGTTCCCTCTACTTAGTTGTGGTAATATGTTTGCAATTGATTCAAAAAGTGAAAGGAGGGGACTTATATTTACTAAGGGCGGTGGCGGGGGGCGCACCGCGCCGCCATAGTGCCAGCTCTCCCCGTCGCTGCGCTCTCAAGGCGCCGGCAGCCTAGCGCGTCACGCTGGCCCTGCGGCGCGCAATTGTGTGTCCCGTCCGACCTCGCTTTTCCGAGGTTTTTTCTACATGCGTCAAACTTTTTATTTGTCACAAATCCACGGTGTACGCCTACTAACCGATAGAATTTTACAAAGGTGTAACATCCTCCCCTTTAGGAACATTCGGGTCTCTAATGTCATCTTTAGGATTAAAGGAGTTATATTTCTTTTTAACCAATATTTAGAAAAATTTCGGCAGCGTTCCTCTATAATATGGACTATCCAAACTCCGAAACGCAGAAAAGTCCAACATAGGTGTCTCACTCGTGATGCTATAAACATCTATTTCATCATGAGGTAGAAAGCTAAACAAGACCGATACACAAGTAGTAAATTAACAACTGAATAACAATATCACCTTAATTGCATAATCTGAATTAATCTTGAACAAGTGAGGATATCTAGACCTCAAATCATCATCGCCTTCCTGTGTCATCTCTTCTTTATTTCGTTCTTCCATAGTACTGTAACTGAGGCTACATTTTTTTAGTTCTTGCAGTCTACAAACCTGTCTATCTAGTATAGCGACCGAATTTCTTCGTAGGCTAACCTCAGTAACTTGGACATCCTCAATCGGGGCACAACTCGGGAAGGGTCCCCTATACAATTTCCTGCAAGATAGACACATGAAATACAGTAGAATGTATCTCCACTCAAGGTAACTCTAATTCATATGTCACTCAGCCTATCCTTCAGATGATATGATACATTCCAATGAACCTCGGGCTAAGCATGCCTTTCTTTTGCCAAATCTCATCATGCCCTTCATCGGCAACACCGGTAAGGAATACCTAATTATCTACATTCAATTCCAAGTCTCTACGCTGTACATTGGAGTAGGACTTCCGCCACTCGGGCTTTCGCAACTGTTCTCCGATGTTTCACTTTCTCTTCCTCGATTGGCGAGCCATCTCGGTCCGACTAACTCGTCTCTCCTACCTCAAACCATCCGATAGGACTCCTGCATTTCTGCCCATATAATGCCTCATAAGGTGCCATCCGAATTGCGTAATGATAACCTGTTATTGTAAGCAAATTCAATGAGGGGTAAATGTTCATCCCAGTTTCCTCCAAAATCTAAAGACACACCGTGACATATCCTCGAGCTTCTAAATGGTGTGCTCTGCTTGACCGTCTGTCTGAGAATGGAATAGATTAACCCATGTCCCCAAACCTTTGTAAAATGATTGCCAAAATCTAGTTGTAACCTGTGCCTTCGTATGAGATGATAGATGTTGGGACACCGTGCACCGGACCATCTCTTTAATATATAGCTTGACGTACTACTCGAGAATATCGTCCTGGCCGGTAGAAAGTGAGCTTATTTTCTCTGCTAACCTATCAACAACCACCAAATACAGCCGAATTTGCATCCGTATGGGGTAGTGCTGTCACAAAGTCCATATTAATCAGCTCCCATTTCCACATAGCTATAGTCATCTCCTTAGTTAAGCCACCGTGCTTCGATGTTCAGCTTTCACCTGTTGGCAATTAGGACACTATGCTATGAATTCGGCCACACCTTTCTTCATTCCAAACCACCAAAAGCATGTATCTTTTATATCATGGTACATCTTTCTCGATCCTCGATGAAGAGAGTAGTGAGAGTAATGTACCTCTTCCATAATCTATTGGCGGATTCCCCAACATCTGGAACGCATAGGTGACCTCTGTACCACAAAACCCCGTCCGCTTATCTCGAAAGATGATAATTCACCTTGCCGAACCTTATCTCCGAGCCGCTAAATGAGAATCCTCACCGCGCTCTTTTACCTCTCTATCACCAGGAACGATACTGCTGTATTTTGAATTATAGCCCCATTATCCTCTCGAATCCACTACCTAAATCAAGCAACCGGCTAGCCGATGCAATTATCGAGCCATTTCCTACTATTCCGGGTCTCGTATGTGCCAAACCGCCCATGGATCAGCCGACTGAGAACATCTGCTACAATATTGGCCTTCCCTGGGTGATATAAGATGTTCACATCTTAATCTTTCAACAATTCTAGCCAGCCGACGCCGTCAGAAATTCAGCCTCTTCGCGTGAAATGTACCGGAGGCTTTTATGATCGCAAATGTCCATATGTACACCATACAAGTAATGCCTCCATGTCTTTAAGGCGTGAATTACTGCAGCTAATTCCAGGTCATGGGTGGGATAATTCTTTCATGTTTCCTCAATTGCCTTGAAGCATGCAATTACCTTCCCATGTTGCATGAGAACACACCCAACCCAACACCCAAGCGTCACAATAAACAATGTAACCTCGAGCCTTCTAACAAAGCTATCATTGGCGCCGATGTCAATCTGTTTTTCAATTCCTGGAAACTCTGCTCATAGGCCTCTGTCCACTAAAATTTGGATGCTTTCTAAGTCAATTTAGTCAAAGGCGCCGACAGTGGTAGAAAATCCTTACACAAACCTTCTATAATACTCGACTAATCCCGTGAAACCGCAGGGAACCTTCGATGGAGTTGTAGGTCTAGTCCATGTCTTTACTGCCTCTATTTTCTACGAATCAACTTGAATACCAGCTTCTGATTCAATGTGGCCCAAGAAAGCTACAGAATTTAACCCGAACTCATATTTATAAAACTTTGCATATAGTCAAGCAAGGCCTTTTGAGAATCAAGTACCGTGCGTAAATGATCTTGTGTTCTGCTTCTGAGCAGGAGTATAGTAGAGTATCGTCAATAAATACTATCACAAACAGATCTAGATATGGCCTGAAGATACTATTCATTAAGTCTATGAACACCGCCGGTGCATTTGTCAACCCGAAGGACATAACTAGGAATTTAAGATGACCGTACTTCTGGTCCCGAAAGCCGTCTTCAGGATATCCTCTCACAAACTCGGAACTCAGTAGTACCTGATCTCAAGTCAATTTTAGAAAATATTTCAGTTCTTTGCAGCTGATCAAACAAGTGGGTATTTATTCTTAATAGTAACTTATTCAACTGCGATAATCTATACACATGTTGAGGAGCCATCTTTCTTCTTACAAACAGAACTGGCGCACTTTACTTATGACGTACTGGCCCGATAACGCCCTTGGTCCAGCAGATCTTTCAAATGTTCTTTCAATTCTCTCAATTCAACAGAGCCATTCCGTATGGAGGGACAGACATAGGCCGAGTACTTGGTAAAGTGTGGGCCCAGAGAGAAATCTATTTCACGCTCTGGGGGGAATACTAGGAAGTTCATCTGGGAACACATCTGGGTACTCATTAACCACTGGAATAGACTGGAGGGTTGGGATTCTGCTTGCATATCCCGAACTCGACAATATGGTAGATACACCCCTTGCTATCAATTTCTTTGCCCGAAGATAGGATATAAACTTAACTTTTTGTGTGGTTGTATTACCTCTCCACTACGTACTATTTCCCTCTTGAAAGTGAAATCATACAATTCTGGTCCAACACTCTACAGTGGCGTAACATGGTGGCAAAACTAATCCATACCCATAATCACATCAAAATTGATCATTTCTAGTTCTACTAGATCTCATAAGGTCCGGTGACCAACACCCTACTATACAAGCCCGACAAGATTCTTTTTGCAAGGCTAGAGTCACCGACGGGTGTAGACACTCGAAAAGTTTCTCAAGCAATTCTGGTACTATATCAAACTTTCTGTGCCGCTAACGAAGTAACATACGACAAAGTGGATCCCGGTCTATAGCTAAAGCATAACCGAGTAGAGCAAACATCTAATATACCTCGCCACAACATCTGGTGACGATTCTGATTTCTATCGCCCTGGTAGTGCATAGCATCTTGACTGCTGCCTGAACTAGATGCCCCCGATCCGCCTCGGCCTCTACCTAGATGGAGCGGCGGGTCCGCGCCCCGTAGAAGGTGCCGGCATAAGGAACCTACCGAGGATCTATCCTGCTGGCCCTAATCTCCCTAGCGTCTAGTCGGGAAATCTCTCATTATGTGCCCCTCCTTTCCACAGGAATAACAGGCGGTGGAACCATACCTACATCTCCCTTAATGTAGCCTATGACAAAAATGCATCGTGGTACTACCGATCTAACTGATCCGCCCCATCCGTTGCCGCGGAGCCCGGGTGCTCGTGAATTTCTCACTAGGACCCGAATGCCTCCGACGATCTGATCTGCTGTCCTGTTGCTGCTAAAATGGGGGCCTAGGTGGCCTACCCGGGACAGGTGAGGCCCGGGTCCACCCTAAAAGTCTTCTTGAAAATCATGGGTCTAACCTCCGATATTGCTCCTAACCTACCCTTTCCATGGCGTATGGGCGCTGCCCGAGCCTCTATATTCGAGCAAAGTCCCTGATCCATGAAATATCCATATCCTCTCACCAAAGGTAGCCGTAATACGTGACTCCACATATTCTCTGTGGCAAGTCCCATAATAAATCGGGTGCACCCCGGCTGGCATAGTGTCAACAAACGAGGGTGCATATCCTGGGATAAGGAATCAAATCTCAATGCATATTCTCTCGACACTCATTCTTCCCTACCCATGCAAAATCGGCTTCTACTCGGCCTCGCTCTAATCTCTCAAGGCAAAATAATGGTCTATGAGAGCCTCCAGAAGCTAGGCCAATGAGGGTGGATGGTGCATCTCTACCTCGGGATCTCTCCTCTCATACCACAAGATTGCCACATCTCAGTTAATCTGAATGCTAACTCCATCGATAATGTAGACAGGTACGCATAATTCATGAATATTCTCTCACTATCTATGAAATTTTGGGGGTCATCTCTACGATCCGTCCCCGTAAATTGCGGGGGACTTAAGGTAAGGAACTCACGGATCCTTAAACTAAGGCGCCTCATTGGGCTCAACGACAAGCTGGTACTACTCGGCTGAGGCTATCAGCCGGGAAGCCATCATCTCGAAACCAACATATAGAATGCACCCCGAGCTCCCGATCTGATGGTATAGGTAATAGCTAGGGATGGTGCCGGTATATCTCGCGCTCTAGCGGGCTCATGAGGTGGTGAGGCCGGAGAGATTAAGGTGACATCTCCCCAGGGCCCCCGCATCGGGCTGACTCTCGACCGGGCCCCTACTATTGCCCTCCTACTTCCACATCTAAATCTTGACTCATGTCCGTCGTGCGTCGACATTTGTTCCGTAAACAGAACAACATAAGCTTAGGAGCACCCTATACTACACAACTCGATAAAGATGACCGGAGGAGAAAGAAGAGTGCACCACACTATTATGTCTTGTGCCTCCTGCCTATAGAATGTGGTGCAGAACACATCCATAGACAATTCTACTTGACACGGCTTGCACGCAATGGGATACGACCTTCTCTCGATACCAAGCTTGTCACGCCCTTCACCTAGGGAGGCATGATTGGAAACAAGTGTCGCACTGGGATTTGGGCTAACCTGACCGGCCCGGTGCACCACTAGTATGCCTGTAACTCAATTCAAGAAAATGACGAGCTATATCTCAGCTTGTAAATACATCCTCTCGCCGACAAGGCCACCCGCAAAAGAAGATAGCTAATCACAAACAACACAATAAAAGAGATCCTATGCAAAGCCGACAAGACCACCATGCTGCC
Source organism: Datura stramonium (assembly GCA_018107945.1). NCBI lineage: Eukaryota > Viridiplantae > Streptophyta > Magnoliopsida > Solanales > Solanaceae > Datura > Datura stramonium. Next base: position 23,309 of record JACEIK010003796.1, on the reverse strand, counting down.
TAGTTATAATCGAAATGAAATCATACAACTAAACTATGCTATAGCCGACAAGGCCACTAACTGACAGCTAAACAAGGCCCCACATAGACATCACACAAAATATAACACACATAGGCCCCACATGGCCAACAACAAAAAGCTAACTACCGGAAATATGTAGCCCGCAAGCCTCTAAGAGTGGAACAATGGCCGCATAGGGTCCCGACCTACCCATAAGATGTACAACAAAAAGAACAAACCTCTAACTACCAACTCTGGAGGAAGGAGCTTAACAAAACTATTAACCCGCCTGAAGACTAAGAGGTCCCGAACCGCGTCTATCCGCACTGCTAGAAAGTAATGCAAATGACCCAAGGATGGACGCTGCAAGATAATATGTATCGAATATGTAAGTTAGTAAAATGATAACTGAGTGAAAGCTGATAAAACTGAAGTAATCTTGAAGAAGGGTAAGAGTTTAACTTGAACGACCTCATCATCTCGAAGCATTTAACTAACAAGTATACATACACAAACAAGAACCTAACCGAGCCCCCATAAGCCCTCGGAAGGTACAAACAACACACAATCTACCCGAGCCCCCATAAGCCTCGGCAAGTACAAACAATGTACAATCTCTACTATCTGGCTACTAAAGGTTCGTGAACATATTGTAACTCAGAATACTCATTCTCTAAATTGTATCTCGGCTTTCGTATAGACTCCTATAGCTATATCTCGTGCCTAAGCCGTCTAAATTATGTAACTGGACCCCAATCCTGGCCTGGATTATGGGTCATAATGTAATAATTGATAATTGGACCCCGAGCCTTGTCTCAACTAAGGGTCATACAATAGCTGTTGTAATTGACCAGGCCTTGGCTCGACTATGGGCTATAATATAACCGTTGTAGCCGACCCCGAGCCTTGGCTTGACAATGGGTCATAATAGAAGCCTAAAAACTTCTGATACTGCTTCACGGCCTCACTCTAGTCCCTTTGGACATTATACTGCTCTTGTAAACATAATTTCATAGTCAACACCTTTCAAACCCCGAATATCGTATACAACAATCAAGCTGGCTAGGTTAACTTCCGACGAGAGGGTTTCTATATCATCGTTATCATCTCTATTCAATTCATAACAGCTGACCCCAATAGCTTTACTCTGAAATACTATAGACACAAAAGTCGTACTAACTTTACGACGAACGTAACTTGCCGAAAGGATAGCCTTACATACATCGAGTGTCGACTTCCATTGGATTGGCAAGTTTCGACTTGCAAATGTGGTTCCGTCCCACCGCAGCCCGATACTAAGAGAATAGGGCTAATTTTAATACTAAACTCGGCATATAATGTTAGCTTTTGATAATAGTATCAACTATAATTCAACTTCGAATAACTCTTTTATGAAAACTCCACAATTTTTCAAGAGTTTAGAAGGGAGAAATACCACCTTTAAGGCCTCGTGGCCATTTAGGAATCAATTTGAAACAACACAACTTACATGACGGAGCCCGATTTGCCAAACAAATTTTTGAGAAATAACTCCGTAGTAATGCTTCTCGTAGGCCTAGAACTCGTTACCGAAGTTAATTCTACATTTGGATGGTGCTGGTAGCATAATTGGACGAAAATATATTGGAAATTCACGTGTTTGCCTCTACTTAGCCGTGGGAATATATTTGCAATTGATTCAAAGTGAAAGAGGGACTTATATATACTATGGGCGGTGGATAGGGGGCGCGTCATACGCTTCATAACGCTCGCCTTCTTTGTCGCGCCACCTCGAAGGCGCTAGCAGGCGTGGTGCGCCACGCCGACCACCGCACCGCTGGTTGGCGCATCACGTCGGCCCTATGCGCACCGGCTCCCGTCCACCCCTCTTCCAAGGTTTTTTCTACACGTGTCAAGCTCTATTTATTCATCACAAATCCACGTGTCCGCTACCAACCGATAGCGTTTTACGGGGTGTAACACTCATGATAAAGATCTCAACCTAATCTCCTCATAAGTAAGGCTATACTTTATATCAATGCTCTCTACTAATAACTAAGGCTAGGTTACTAATGCATTTCTTCAACGTAAATACAAAAGAGTGGATGCACCGAAGCTAACTCGTTGGTAGCTCCAACTCATATGCCACCTTGTCAACTCGCCTTAAGATCCTATAAGGAGCAACATATCGGGGATTAAGATTCCTTTTCTTACCGAACCCCACTCCCTTTATGGGAGACACCTTCGTAATACACTCAATCACCGACTTCAAACTCAATCTCTCTCCCCCTAATATCCGCATAAGATTTTTGACAACTCTGATCTTTTTTCAGCCTTGCTCTAATGAGTTGAACTTTTTTCATAGCCTCATGAACTGAATCCAGCCCTATTAACATATCCTCACCTACCTCGAACCATCCAATAGGTGACCTACACCTCCGCTCAGAAGAGCCTCAAATGGAGCCATTTGAATGCCGGGAGTGTTAAATGTTATTGTAAGCAAACTTGATGAGAGACAAGTGATCATCCCAACTACCCTTGAAATCAATCACACACGCTCTCTAAATGTCCTCAAGAGTCTGAATGGTTCAGTCATCCTTAACCATCTCTGTCTGTGTGGGTGAAAAGTTGTGCTAAGCTTCACCCGAGTACCAAGACCTTCCCCGAAATGATATCCAAAATTGAGAGGTGAACTGGAAAATTCCTATCTGATAAGATGGATAATGGAACTCCATGCAACCAAAAACTTCTGAATGTAAATCCAGTATAATCCTTGGCTGAATCCATAGTTTTGATCAAGAAGAAATGGGCTGATTTGGTCAACTCCGTCCGCAATCACCATATAGGGTCATACTACCGCATGTATGAGGCAAACTTGTGATGAAATTCATATTGATCTCTTCTCAGTTCCAAGTAGGAATGCTAATATTCTAAGCATATCTCCAGTTCCCGATTCTCAACCTTCACCTATTGGTAATTCGACACTTAGCCACAAATTATGTAATGCCCCTTAAGTCAATCCTACTCAGACCTGATCTGTACATCTTGGTGGCTCCTGGATGGATAGAGTACCGAGAGCCATGAGCCTCTCTCAACACCTGCTCTCTCAAGTCATCCATAGCCGAAACACATAATTGCCCCCGAGCACGAGTACACCATCTCCTTGGGAGAAAACTCTACTTTCTCGATTCTCGACAAACTTTCCTATAGTTTTATTAGGATAGGATCCTCATCTTTCCTTGCTTTAACCTCTGTCACCAATGAAGATTCTGACCCATTTTCAACAATAATACCACCAATGAATTTGTAAAGCAAACCCCTAAATGAGCAAGCCTATCGATTTCCTTCACCAACTCCTTTCTCCCATTTTCGACATGAGACAAATACTCCATGGACAACCTACTAAGAGTATATTCCACTACATTGGCCTTGCCCAGGTGATAAAAGACACTCCTATCATAGTCCTTTGAGAAGCTTTCCCAGCCATCCCCTTCGTCACAAATTCAGTCCTTCGTATAAACACGTGTTGATGGGCTCTTGTGGTCTTTGAACACATCCATACGTACCCCATACAAATAGTGCCTCCCAAATCATCAAAGCAAACACCACATCTGCCAAATCCTAGGTCATGTGTCGGATAAGTCTTCTCATGAGTCTTAAGCTATCTAAAGGCATAGGCAATGTCCCGACCATGTTGTATCAACACACAACCAAGACCAATCTAAGCATTACAATACAATAATAAAGCTATCCGCGCTCCGCAGCATCAATATCGGGGTTGAAGTGAGTCAAGTCTTTAACTCCTAAAAACCCTTCTCACAAGCATCCGACCATTGAAATTTGACCTTCTTCACCGCTTCTATATTTTAAGAGTACGCCTAAACACCCTCACTAGACACCACATGACCCAAGAATGCTACCGAGTTCATCCAAAACTCACACTTGCTGAACTTGCCGAATAATTGACGATCCTTGAGTCTCCGCAACACAATCCTCAAAATGAGCAACATGATCCTCCTTGCTCTGAGAGTATATGAGGATATCATCTATGAAGACAACCACAAACGTATCCAAATATTTCTTAAACTCTATTCATCAAGTCTATAAAAGCCGCATGAGCATTCATTAGTCCAAAAGACAGAACTACAAACTCATAGTGACCATACTGAGTCTTAAAGGTTGTCTTTGGAATGTCACTCTCCCTAACTCCGAGCTAGTGATATGCATCTAAGGTCTATCTTCGAGAAGAGCTTAAGGGCACTTAAAGCTAGTCAAACAGGTCATAAATCCTAGGAGGATACTTATTGTGACCTTATTCAACTGTTGATAATCAATGCACAATCTGAGGGTACCATCCTTTTTTCAAACTAATAGAACTGGTGCACCCTAGGGGGACTTACTAGGCTTGATGGTGCCCTTTATCTAGAGATCCTTCATCTCGGCTTCTTCAACTCTTTTTAAGCTCGGCTGGAGCCATCTGTAAGGAGGAATGATATGTTGCATATCAGGGAGAAGATCAATAATAAGTTAATGTCACTGTAATCTAAACGCAAGCTCCTGGGACGAGACACGTGACAAGGATCGTTGAGAGACCCCAAGTCGAATTCCATGGCATGAACATTCACCTAACTCAATCAATAAAGCAGAATAAATAACATGATAATCTTAGAGGAAGTATGAAATAAGCATAACATTAGAAATACACAAATCTAAAGCTGAATACATTCTAATGTTTGAAAAGCCTCTAAGTTTGATGAGTTGATGGGACAAGACCCCAACTAACTCTCTAATACGTAAACTAAAAGTACATCAATATCTGAAAGCTAATGGTCTTTGGGAGATGAGGACTCACCACTAAGCTAAATGCTAACTCCGGGAACCAGTAACCGACTGTGGCCGAGACCGAGTGCGGGCTTGTATCATGAAATGATACATCATAGAGTATGCGCCAAGATGTGGAGTGTACCGAGTATGCAAGGTAAGTAAAACCTCATAAATAAGTAAAATCATTTTAAACATGCATAAAATAAAACATAAACAAGTAGGAATCTGAGAGTAGGGCTTGCATGCTAATTTTATGAAAATATGATCTCAACATAATATAACATCATAACCGAATCGATTGACCTAAAGTTGAAATCATAGTCATAAATAAAACCGAACATTGGGTCAAAACCTACTTTATAACATGTATATATATATATATATGTACAACATGAGTGATAAACATGTATAATTGAAATCATGAGGAACAATGGGGGAGACTCGTCTTAACCGACATACCACGATAGAGCTTAAGTGCTCCCAATTATCACACTCACGTGGGTAGATCCATCCAAAGCCTTGCAGGGGCTAAGGACGATACCATATATTTATATCAAGATCATGGACCAATACATAGGAGGTCCCAATATAATTTGATCATACCTATATTGGCACATAGATCTCGAGGCATAGGATTGACTCGACCCATAGCCTACTCCTGCTCGACACTACCCCAAAAAAACATGCATGCTCTCCATCATTTTTCAATGAAGTTGATCATCGCCTATTGACGAAGCTGGAATAATATTAATATAAAACTCAATCATACATGAGGAGCCTTGTCTCAAACCATACCACAAGCTGTACATAAATAGAGGCTTCGCTCCAAACCATGCGGTAAGCTAAATTCATAAAATCATAGTCATACTTGAACATATGGCATTTCCCGATATTTTAACATAATTTGAAATACATAATTTTCTCTTTTGGAAAAAACCTGATCTTAAACATGGGCAACTTGAAAACATGTTTTTCTCATCAATAATTCATCATAATTGAACATACATCATAAATCTCAACTTTCATGAACTTCATAATTGGGCATTTTAATTTATAAAGCGTGAAACATGATTTTTATTGAAAACATCATAAAAACTTGCCCATAAATCATAATTCGATAATAGGAACTCATTTAAATCATACCTATGGCATAAATTTAGAATTTCATGCATCGGGTTAAAACCCCATAGAATCAAACTCATAGATTTTCATGAATTAGAGAGGAATTGGGCATGGGTGTGAACGTGAATTCACCCATTTATAATTCTCTACATACTTGATTAAGGCTGATTCTTACACTTCCTTGAATGCCCAAGAAGAATTTGAGAAGAATTGAAAGGGCTTAAGCTTGATCTCCTCTCTAACTTCCTAACTTTGCATACATGGGTTTTGAATAAACTAGAATGACTTAACCTATCTTAATACACCCTAAAAATAGCTTAAAATGACGTAGTTTAAGCCTTAGGATCATAGGAATTACAGAAAATCCCTTACTAAATTCGCAAGAAATTGTCGATCGCGCTCCCTACGAGGGACTCGGACGACTGTTAATCGTGCAGGCCACGACTGTGGCATCAGTCTTCATGTACACTCTCGCCTCGAGGGTTTGTCTCTGGGGCTCGTCACGGGGACTTCACGATTCGTTATAGGTGACCACGACTCATGGTCACCACTCGTCACATGCACCGCCTTAATTCCCACAATTTTCATCCTCACAACTACGACCCGGTCCCACGAATCATGGTGACTCACCATGACTCATGGAGTCCTTTGTAGGGTACACTCGCCATATTTCCTTCACCTTCGAATCACCGCCCACGACTAACTCAATGAGTCGTGGGCCTGACCAAGACTCGTGGTCATGTCCATAGGACCTTAAATCCAAAAATCCAATTAACACCCTGATCCTCACCACGAGTCACATCATGACTCGTGGTCTTCCCCTACGGGTCACAAAATGACTTGTTTTGTGACCTGATGCCAGATTTCAATTTTCTCCATTTTAACTCCGGTCCTGGACTTTGGTCTTCCGAAAGACAGTTAATCTGTCAGAGGGACCCTAGTAGATCATATGGAAAGCTTCGCATAACAAGAGTATAATAGAACCGACGAAGAGCTTCCGGGTCTCAAACGTAGCATCCTTAACTAACTAGATGGTATACAAAACCCTTTTGAAATTGTCTTTCTCGGCCTTAAGATAGGAAACAAAGCTTAATTTACGTGAATGATTGAACTACTCCTTCCATTCTAGGACGGGTTAGCGAAAACTAGAACTTTACCGCTTTGGTTCTACAATTAACCGAGGCATTACTAGTATGTAATCGATCCATACCAAAGATAACATCGAAGTTGGTCATACCTAAAAATCAATTAAAATGATGAGTACTTTGTGTAAAGAATTGTGACAGGTACTTCTATATACCCATCGAGCTAAATCGACTCACCTACAGGAGTATAGACTTAGAACGGTCGAGGATTTTGGGATTGACACCGAAACTAACAACAACGTAAGGAGTAACAAAAGATAATGTAGTCCATCTAACAATGCATACACATTGATAACGCCAAAACACACCTCTTACCGAAGTATAAAATGGACATTGTCAATAAAGAACCCAAAAAAGAGGTTGGGGTCGAACCCACAGGGAATATGGAAGATCTAGACTAACGCCTATAAGTGAACTTGTTGGTTAGTTACTCCAATTTAGGGGTTTAAGAAATAATAATTAAAAATGATGATTTAAATTGTGATGTAAAAATTTAAGAGTTAAGAATAACTAGGTTTGTGTTCCCCATGGTTTCATAACTGCCTAAGTATACACACGTGATCAATACCAATGCTTATTTGTAGAACTAATAACTAGGGTTCATCCAAATGACTGTTTCGTCCCTATTGAATGACTATACTCAATCACCGGGTCAGTCTCATTAGAGATTTCAAACTAACCATTATCAACTTATTCCAAATTTAACTATCTTGCAACCACAACTCAAGTTAATACAACAATCATTAAGATTAAGGCTTTGTTAAAATTCTCTTTCCCTAATATCTACCTCTAGGCTCAAGAAAGTAAAGAATTCGGGAAAGTCCTAACTTTGTACACCATTAAGAAAACATTTAAGTATGAAGAGAATACAATACAAGCGTTTTTCATTCATTTCGAATCACTTTTGTACAACCCTAACTCATTAATCAACCATGATTCCCCACAACCCTAACTATAGATGTTTTAGCATCTCTCATAGTTGCAAGGTTGTGATATGGATTCTTAATTAAACACATAATTCAACACTTACAATGGTAGATGAGAGAAAAACTTCTTTGATTATATCCAAATAACTCAAGAACAATTCACAAAGATCAAGAAGAAATCAAAAAAGGTTGATCACAAGCCAATCAACCTAATTCTATGTTGTATCTATGTTCTATAAAGTTTTCTAACGTCTTCTACTGAAAATAAAACATAAAAAGTATTTATACAAACATAAGAATCCTTTTCCTAAGCTAACAGGTAAATTTCCATAACCGGTGCCGCTTGAGCTACTCTATTAGATCTCTACGACCAGAAAGCAGACTGTACGGGTCGTACCGCTTCTCGTATGTCCTTGGCTTGCAAAAATTTGGCTAAGTGTTGGGACTTGGTACGACTTATACATGCTTCCTACGAGTAATACTGTTCTTCCTTGGCTTGACTCGAGAATTCTCAATTTTTCCGAAGTGTCATGAGTGAGATGGTACCACCCGTACCTTCCGCCACGATTCGTACTACCTATCCGTGTCGAGTCACCCTCTTGTGCAATTCTTCCTCGGGTCATTTTCATGACTCAATGCTACGGCTCATACAAGCATTGTACAACTCGTATTGAGAGTCGTAGGATGCACTTTTCACAACTTAGCTATCTGAAACTTCACCGTCTTCAGTACGGCTCATAGCATCATCCTACGGCTCGTATCGAGGACTCCGTGACTTTAGCCCATTTTTCTCGCACTTCAGGCAATCTTTTGCACATTCTTGCCCAACAACTATTTGTCCTATAACCAAAGAAAAGTGCCTTATATCCATATAAATGTTACCTAAGTCCATACTATTTTCATAGTTTTGAGTGTCAAAAGTGTTGTTAACTCATAACACATCACACATCAAGATGGAATACTGTAACATACCAAAGGATTACACGGTGAGCTCTCCTACTCCCGGTGAGATGAAAATGTGTAGAACCCTGCTCGGCGCCGCCCGCCACCCAAGATAGGTGAGGCTACTTTGCTTCAAATGGCTGAGCCGGCTGGAGTTATCGAAGTGGTGGCTAGGCAGGACCTCTACCATTACCTTGTCTAGCTAAAGGACACCTTTGAGCATATCTCCGGTCTTCCCACACTCGAAACAACCATCGTTACCAAACAAGCACTCGTTGGGGTGCCTCCTACCACACTTCTTACAAGCTGGAAAAGTGTGCTCCGTTGTCATGCTCTTCTGACCCTCAGAGCCCGACGCTCGCCTCTTATCTCCTTGAGGTCTCGGATGGAACACCGATCGATGAGGGAGCTAGGATGACGACCTCAGTGGAATGAGGGCGATTTCCACCACTGCATCTCTCGTTTTGAAATTCCCATGACTCGCTGCCCCGGGCCCTCTTGGCCTCTCTCTCCTTCTCTAGTTCATATTCCGCCTCTATCTACCGGTTATATTATCGTCATGAGATATCTATATCACCGATCAACATGGAAGTCCTACATTTCGACCAACAAATCTCCACCCCATTCATGAACTTGCTCATACGAGCTCTGGACGCTGTAACCATCTTCGGGGCATACTTGGAAACCGGGTAACTCCAAGACATACTCCTGGAAAAATCATATTGTTCTCATTTAGACTGAAGAACTCGACTTCCTTTGCCTTCCTGTACCTTAGGAAAGAATTTGTCTAAGAAAGCGGTAAAAACTCATCCCAACCAATGAGAACAACACCAACTCTCTCCGCTATCCTTACACTGTCTCCACTCTCCTCTCCAATCACCCCCCATAATCTGGGCATCTTCCGAATCTCCTCTATGAACTCATGGGGGTCCTCATCCACCTTTAACCCACGAAAATCAAGTGGGTTCATCTTGAGGAAGTCTCACGCCTCACCACCGCCGCATTCCCATTCTAGTGGACATGGGCCACTACTTGCCGGCTGACCCGCGCTATCATAGCTTGAGCCAAACCAAAAGAGGCCCTAAACTCGGGATGAGTAGCCTGCTCCTGGCAAGGGATCCACAGAGCCGTGTAATGGGTTGATGCCCATCTCCATTGCTATTTCCATGGACATTGCCGCTGCCATTTCTTCTTCTATTAACTCGATGGGGAGGCATGCACAAGTTCGAGGAATATGAGAGTTCATCACACGACATAGATCATGAAAGAAGGGAAATTTCCTAAAACATCTCATAGCCTCTCCCCCAATAAGTGTGGTGCGCTTCACACTCATGGAAAAAGCACCCACTTAACACAAATACCTATTGGACACCCTAAGACACACCTAAACCTTGGCTCGATATCGTTTTGTCACGAATTCGAGCTAAAACCCCAGACTGAGACACGGACTTAGAACTACAAATGGCTCCAAGCTAAACCATCGTACATAGCATGATAAAAGCATACTCTAAGCAGAAATTAAAGCATGAACATAGTTATGCGTATAAGTCAAGACAACATAACAACATGAAATGTAAACGTGAACCAAAGACTGCCGAACTATCTATAGCATAACTATCTAAACAGCCTCTAAACATCTGATGAGCTGATTAGATAACACCTCCAATTAGTTTGATAAGTCCAAAACTATAATACATGAACCACAAAGAGACATAATGAAAATTGATTTCTGATCATGAGGACTCACCGTAACTAGAATAAAGCCGGACTAATCGAGAGCGAGTTAATGACAGGACTGAGATGGATCATACAAACCTATATCATGAGAAGATATAGCATAGAGGGCGCGGTCAGTACTTTGGATGTACCGAGTATGTAGTGAAAGTAAAACATGCTAGTAAATGCTGTGCATCAAATCATGAGTACATAATCAAGATAAGATCATGAGAGTAAGGAAAACATTCTAAAAGTCATATATTTGAAGTATACATAATCATAAGCTATTCATCGTAATCTGAATATATTAACCCAAGATTTAGAAATAGAAAGCATATAGTGTGTCATACCCGAAACATAACTCAAGACTCATAAACTGATCAACGGGGTCAAATATGCTATAAAACATAACATCGTAAAACTTGAACATAAGTAATTGAAAACATTTAGAAATAATTAGAAGGGATTCATCTTAACCGACATCATTATGATAGAGCTACATGATGCCCCCAACCGTATTGCCCAAGTGGGGCGTAGCCGTCCTAAGCCTTGCTAGGGTAAAGGGATGATAGAGGTGATATCACTAGTATGCCCTCGGTGGAGAAAACACTCTCTTTAGAGGTCTTAAATAAGAATATATACCTACGTTGGTGCATAGTTATGAGACCAGGTGCTTAGAATCCTCGACTACTTTGTGCTAGACACTACTTTCAAAACATGCATATAGCTCATAATTATTTCAAAACATAGCTTAAAACTTTACTTGGGAGTCTTGATTCCAAACATTCCTTTAAAATTGATCATATAAGTTAGCTAAAATCATGATAAAACATACTTGAATTTACATAGGCTTTCCCAAAACATGAATTCATACTTACTTGAAATAAGCATTCATAACTCAAAATCATGGATTCATAAGTTTAATTATGATTTTCATGCATATTTTGATAATTCATAGTACTAGAAATCATGGGCTCATAAACTTTAAATTCATAAATCATGCAAAAAGGGTATAATCTTCATAAACTTGAAATTATGTATTAGGAAGTAAATTGAGAGTCAAATCTGCCCTAATAGCCATTAAACATCAATTGAAACATGAGAGAATCAAACCCATGGAGATGGCATGGAAGATTTCATAGAATTGAGTAAAACCTCAGAATTTTAACTTGGCATGCTCGTAGACTTTAGTTCATATAAATTGGGATGAATTGGGTATGAGGGTGGAAGGATTTACCCTATTCATAGCCCTACATACCTGGGTAATTGACTCCTAAGATTGTCTTGAAAACCCAAGAAGATTGGAAGAAAATTTGATGAAGAATCCTAGCATTGATCTTGAGAGAGGGTTTCAGATCTACTTTAGTTATGAGAGCTTAAGGACGTAGGCTAGGTTAAACCCCTAAAATCCCTAAGGACTTAGGCTAGGTTAAACACCTAAAAATACTCTTTAAGAAATTTAAAATGACATCACTTAGGGGTTAGAAGCTTAGGAATTTATAAAAATATCCCCGAGAAAATGTAATTAAAAAGCCGATCGTCGCCGCCAACACGACCATACCACGTGCCGTACCATCGTACTATGACTCGTGGTATCCACTCATCACAAGGTAGTCCTTTTTCCCAAGTTCTCTGAAACTCCAAACAACGGGTCTTACTACGACTCATCACTGGTACCACGAGTCAGTCCTGCACTCATGGTCGTAAGTGATGTCTTTGCCCTTCCTCCGATCCTCCATCCTATGAATCCAAACATGACCCATCACACCACAATGAATCATATTAGACTCATCACATCAAGGTTGACCCTGCTGATGCTGACCATAACTCATGACCACGAGTCGTACACACTCACCACCTGGCCGTGGTCTTGGAAGTTGAATTTCAGAACCCTACCACAACTCTCCCTATGACCCGTGACATCAAACCAAGAGTCATACCATGAGTCATTTTTGAGAAATATTGCAAATTTTTTTGCTGATTCTGCTGTTTAGGGCTTGATCGTAGGAACTTTTGGGGTGTTACAACCACTTGACTTTTTTAGCACATTCTTCAATCTCCTATTTTCCTTATACCTTCTTTTTTTTTTTACTTTTTAACTTAGGTGACTTATAGAAATTTTCAACATTAAGATCATTTGTATTTTTTCTTTCTTAATATTCTTTTCTTTTCTGGAACTTTTCTTTTCTTTCCCTACTAACATCACCCTCCTTGTTTTTCATTTACCTTTTTTTCTTTCCTTATAATTTTCTACACTTTAGCTTTTTCCACTCTTTTCTCCACTTGTGCTCCTTTTTATGCAAAAATTTTCAATTAAAGTGCCTTAGGAGCTATTTGGATTGCAACAAAAAGCCATAAAAATGAAAAGTGACAAGCTTGTAATATGGCTATCAAAAGAATCTCCAGCTAAGGCTCAAAATGGATAACTAGACAATCACTTCAAGGTGGAAAATTGGGATACAAATAAGCTACCAAAATACCTATATCACTTCCTAGATTCAACGTAAGTTCTAGACATCAAATTACAAGAATGGAATATACAAAATATCTCATACACATAATGGCACAAATGGTTTAATAATGGCTATCAAGATTACATAAACACATATATCCATATTGAATGTCTCACATTATTAGGCCTAATTTTTCAAGAATAGGAGTCAAGTTCCAAAAGTCTTATTGTTTCAACTATTTTATGCATTTTTGAGTGAATCATACAAAGTCTCAATGATAACCAAGTGAAGCACCTAGTATTCATAAGGTCTCAAGTTCTTGTTCTCCTAACAATGACTAAGATCGTCATCCATCCATCATTGGGGACAGTCATGACTATGACTCTAAAAAAAACTAGACCCTATAATCGATTTTAAGGGACTATCCACTGGAAAAGTACCGAAAACAAAAATGGGGGAACCAAAACAAAATAAAATATTAAAAAAAACAAGCTAGTAGGAATAAGTCATGCATCACAAAAAAATTCTACACCCACCATGAACAAATTTAGTAAATTAAGAAGCATAGTATAAGGAAGTTTACTTCTCCCAATCCGCACTTAATCAATAACATTTTCCTCAATGCTAAAATAATAAAGCATAATTAAAAAGGCAAAGAAAACTCCTTGGGCCTCATTCGTTGTCCTGTGGGGGCATAAGAAACTTCCCCCATCTCTGGGTCATCTCTATCATCACCATCAAACTCCAAATCGGAGTCAACTCAAGCCTACTCCTCATCAGTAGCATCACCATCATCATCAAAGGATCCTTCAAGACCTGGCCCAACTCTGAGAAAGCTCGCTCATAGGGTAGTCCATACTCAGTTGTTGTAGCTGCTCATCTGCCACCCCGCTCATCCTCAACCGAAGAATTTACATGTCATATAAGTGACTAAGAACATTATATACATGCGTATATTACGCTCACTGATAGATAGCGCAAGACCATATATACCTTCAGGCTCCTTTGTCTTTGTCACATCTAGCCCCTTTGGGTCATACTATGGTCTATAGTCGACTACCTCCTTGTGAACCTACTGCTCTCCTAGAAATTTGGTCAAAAGACCCCTAAAACTAAATCTTTGTCCCTTATTCAAATTTTCTCTCCTCAATACATCCCTAATAATAACTCTAACATTTATCAGCCTCCCACCATCAAAGAAAAAAACAAAATAAAGCTCTTCTCTGGGGTTATATGTGTCACATGTTTTAAGACCAACAATGAAGAAATAATTTCAATCATATCTAGCCTCCCCGCCATATGTGCATAAGGAAAATACACGTGATACCCATACGGCTGCTGGTGTTGGGCCCACTAGGCTACCAAGAATTGGGCCACTGAAAGTATGTCGTATCTCTCTATAAGGAGGTCTCAAGAGAATGTATTTCATTTCTTGTGGATCAACATTAGGAGTACCAAGCAATCTACTTACAATAGCGGGCATAAAATTCATAATTTGCCCTCTAAACTTTACTTGGTTCGTCCTCTCTTTAGACTCCCAATTTGCCAAATATTCCCTCACCATATTTAAATTACACTCCCCCAGATCGTTAAACACAAAATCTAACCCAAGAGTATGTATTCTATCAATCATGTAAGAAAATTTGGATGATAAACTATCTCTATCAATATAAAATTCATGAATATTTATACGCATTTTCTAAATTTTTTACCTCCTTGCTCCTTGACCGAACAGATTCCACATCACCGCGGTGATTGTTCTGGCATGCTAGCATCCTCATGTTGTGCTTCTTGACCCATTCTTGACCTTTTGTTCCATGGATTGGAAGAATCCACACCCTCCCCTCTTTCTAGATTTTGGAGCCATTTTTAGTGAAATATCAATAAAATGAAGTTTTTATGATTGGGTAATGAAATCAAAGATTTTGGAAGAGGATGATGTTTTGGAGAGAAAATTGTTAGAGAATGAGGGTGTGTGGCTCGAGTATGGAAGAATAAGTGAGTAATTTTTAGGTTTTGCTTTATGAAAGTCCCATTTGGATCAGTTGTCCCATATTTGACTGAACATTTTGTCCCTGAAACCCCCTCCTCCTCCTCTCAAGTGTCGCGCCAGTCAGTACGAGGGATTAACCGCAAGGTTGCACCTTCTCATGCACGTGTGGCCTCGCCAAGGCGCTTGTCCGTGCGGCGCTGCTGCACTTTTTTGTGCACCCCATTTTCAATTGTTATGCTTAAAAATACTTTCATGGTTTATGTCTAATTATGGAACAGTTAAACAAACATATTAACTCTAAAAGTAAAATTAAAAAATTAAAATACCTTGTTGCCCTAAGCAACACTTCCTGATTTAATGTGTTCAAGATTTAATACGTGCATCTTGATTACTCATACTTCATCAAGATACCTGTTTGGTTCATGTTCACATGCAATGACCCTCAGTCCAAGGGTTAGGAATGGTGTCGCTAGGCAAGGTGCTCTTTTGTCTCCGAATAAGTGCTGTAGAGATTTTCCCTATCTGTTGCTCTAGTTGCTTGATAAAGGTAGAATGTGAATCTACTAGTTGACTCAAGCATGATAGTTCACCCCTCATCTGTTTGACTCCTACTTAAGTGGAATCAACTTTTTCATCATTCGGGATGCAATGCGTCCTCCAACCTTGTATTGCTAGAGTCGTTTGCAACTAGACTGATCTTGAGGTATATAGGCGATAATATCCAAATTCACTCCTCTTGTAAAGAGAGAGTGTAAATGTTCGCAGTAAACAAATATACCCATGATTTCTGGGCCTAATCCAGGGAATAGTACTTAGATGGAACAAAGTTGTCAATGTCAAACTAAGAAGCATCATTATATTGAATACAAACAAATAAAAATTTGAGAGTGCAAAAGATTACAATTAAAATGCAAAAGCAACTATTGATTAGTCAACATGATAACCAACTTGAATTACAAATGTGAGAAAGAGTTAGGGGTATTCTTTTGAACAACAATTGGATTGAAATTGACTAGGAAATCAAATTATTACTCATAAATATAAATAATCATTGGACGAGGTGGCACCTGATATTTTTCAACCACTAAGTCTTTACCTAGAGTTTTCTCAAATCCCAAGGTCCAAATATATCCATTAACACTTGGGTTGGATTTAGCTACTTCTAGCCTTAATATCTTATGGGTGAATGACTATGGATTAAGCTATCTCTAGCCTAACCCCACACAATTAATACCCAATTACCCACCATTGCTTTCAACTATACTAATTTCCTTTTTCAAGAAAAATAGAGTAAGTAGACATATCACACATTTGCAACTATGAATAATTAAATTATAAATTGGGAGAAGGCAATAGATTTATATTAAATGAGTAACTCAAGATCAACCGCAACACCCAATCCAATTTAACAAAGAATCATGCACACACTCCTAGCAGTAGATTTAGCTACTCATTGATGAGAAATATAAAATAATAATTAGAATCATAATATTCATCATCAAGAGTTAATGTCAAGCCTACAATTGTCCTCAATGGAGGTTTTTACCTTGAAGAAGAAGAAGAAAAAGCTACCAATATTTCTCTAACTTTCTACAAATCTGAAACAGAATAATTGGTACTTTTTTAGAGAATGTACAGAAATGGATTAAAAAATGCTCCTCAAATGTTGTGCTGGATAATTTTGCCTCCTAAAGGCGCCTCACTTGCAAGCCATCGACGTTCCACAAAGCTCATCCGCTGAATGCGCCGCTTACATCACAGAGGGGGCAAAGTGACTCTAGGTCTAACCGACATTGGGTACCGTGGCGGTTCCATAGGTGCTGGACCCATTTTCCACCAGTACCCTCCAATCTTGTCCAAGTTACTCATGTATTTTAGCCGGAGTTTCGTCGGCTCCATTCCGGTGGGAGCGCCATCCCATCCGATCACCTCAGTCCTCTTCTTTAATTCCATGCTTTTGTCCAAGTTCTTGCTTTCTCTCCTTAAATTAAATACCTACAAAAACTAAATATAAAGAGCATAAAATCTCTCAAATGACTTGAAAATCAAACAAAGTCATGTTTAACAGTCTAAAAAGTTGGTAAATTACCAATTCCTCAAAACCCGAAACTTGAACCATTACTTGTCCTCAAGTAATGCAATTCCTTACATTTGAACTTTAGGAATAAGCATGTCATATGATATTATGCACAAGGGACCACTATGACCTTGACAACCCAAAAATCGCTCACCAACACAAAAGAAAAAAAAAAGAGACTCAACACTTTATGCAAATCAAGAGATAACCATAATCAATTGGCATGATTCACAATTGATTCCTTCATTCAAAACAAGGGGAATTTTTGGTCACAATGTTTATAGAGAATCTTAAGTTATTATAAATTCATATTCAAAGTTTTCATCCAAGCTCACTACGATCTTGGATTAATCATATATTTTGGCACGTGCAGCATGGTCTCTAACGAGGTGATACTACTCACAACAAGAGAGAATATCATTTAGTTATCAAGCCATTCACACTTAAGGGATCATAGAATGAAACAAACACGCCTCACTCTCAAAAAGAAATTCTCATGCACATAACTTGACCCATAGGCTTGCCCTTTGTGTAACTCGTCACTAATGTAGAGTTGATACACTTAAAATCAATTAGGACTTGGAGGTCATGATGTAGGATAGAGGTAAAGGTAGGGATGACTTTTAAGTTCATACGTGACTAGAACCTCCCTAATGCCCTTCTGTGAAAATCTTATTGCATGCTCCATTTTATTCTGAGGTTACCTTCACCTTTTATCTCTCCTTGAACATCATCCATTTTGAAACAAGATCCATCCTTATCTCTCCTTAGTAACCACTTTTCATCTTATTTGAGCAAGAAGCAGCACCTTTCTACAATTCAGCTTCTTTTTCTCCCAAACAATTCATTCATTTTTTTCATAATGTGGTGCTACCACATTGAAGTTCACATCATTTTTTCCATTTTCCTTTTGTAACCCAACTTAGGCTTTTGCCTCATCTTTCCCTTTTCTATTCCTACACTTTTGAGACTTCGAGCATCATTTTTATATTTCTTTTCACAACTAGCACTAGGGAGGATGGGTGCCAAAGAGGGATTAAGAAAGGGGTATTGGGCTTGTAATGTGGTTTTCAAGGAAAAGGCTTAAAGGCTCAATATTGGATAATAAGGATTCATGCTCATGAGGTCATATGAGTAAAGTAGCTACCCAAAAGAAATCCTAAAATTATTTTTCAAGTGCAACTACATCTAGGATTTCGCCTTGAATCACACTTGGGGCACGTTCTAGACAATTATTCATGCAAGAGAATTAAACTAAAACCTTTCTCTCAAAGCATCACCCTCAAAGGGGTTCAAATCATTTTTATCACCATATCAAGAGTCATAAAATACGATATCATGTGAATCAAGAAGCCGGAACAAAGAATGTGTAACTTATGACAAAAGAGTACTAAACTCAACTAAATGCCCTTTTCTCAAAATTTATTTTTTTCAACAAAATATGCCATTTAAGAAATTTTTTTGGTGGTACCTCTCGTAAGCCATTGCAATCGTTGACTCAAAAGAACTTGAACTCGATATTTTTCCTTAAGAAATTCATCTCTCAATACATCATTGGGAAATGCCACCCTGCCTCGACAACAAAATAAAAGAAAAAATTCTCCCTAAGGAAAGAACCATAGTATGAAGAAAAATCCTTGAGTTTATTCAATGGAATCACATAAACAAAAGGTGATAATCAAAATATGGGTCAATAATTACAATTTAACACATACCCAATTAATGGCACTAACAACTTAACAAAATATTTTCATTTATTTCCACAACCCGACAAGGTAGACATAAGCCATACAGGAAAAAATACACACCTCCACCCCCAACTAACAAATTACATTGTCCTCAATGTACAAATAAAGAACAAGCAAGGGTAAGAAGGCTCCCTGACGGATCTAGAGAGGGGAACAAGGTATCCATGAGTAGGTGACCTCATCAAAATGCCATGAAGCAAGCCTCGTATGTGGAGGGCATCAATGGGTCAAGCGAAAGTGTGAGTGGCTTTCCCGGTGATGATACTTCCCAATGGTCTAGAAGAGTTCTATTCTCATGATAGGAAGTCATATCCACTCCACCGGATGCCAAGATGGATCCACCTCATAGACAAAGGCGCATCCCGCGGCGAGGTGGTCTCGTTGTGGTATATCTCCTCATTCGATATCACTTCAGATGGGTTGTTATAGACTATACACCAGTCATCCGGTAGACTACGACTACTTGTTGGTTGAGCCTCCTTAGGGTCTGGTGTATTCAAATCAATACTTTTTGGTGACAACATCTCAATGCGGCTATTAATTTCATTCTTTATGGTCGCCACTTCATTTACCAACACATCAATCTCGCACATAGGCCTCCCAATTTATCAATTATAGGTCCTGGAATGCTATTTTCATGGCTTGTTGAATCATAGAGGGAATTGCCTTTGCCAATTTAAACAATTGAACATCATGAGCTCCGAGCCGTATACATGTGCCAACTTCTCGTATACCCTTTGCTAGTGGTGATGGAGCCCTATTGGTTGGTGGTGAAACCATTGCATATTCATGACATCTTAAAGGTGAAGGAGTTGCTGGTTCCATGGACAACTTGGGACACTTTGAACTTGGGGCATCCTTTTCCGTCTTAGTGGCCAAAGTAATCACCCTTTAACCCTTACCGTTTTGTAAAAATGGCCCAAATAGGGGACAATTGGCACGCACAAAGCAGCATCGATGGGAACAGGATAGGGCATATAAGTTGCTTTCTGCCTAGACTTTCTTTTGAATTGCTTAGAAATAATCTTCCCCACATTTATGTGCCTTCGATCTATGATGCAAGCCACCAGATTGTGGTCGAATGGGAACATGTGTTGTTTTCTTGGAAGGAACGATATGGGCACATACCAAATCAAGCCACATTCTTGCTTTGAATTTTACATCATGCCGGTGAATCACGCCTTGTTATGGCCTAATGCAATGACACACATCAATTATCTCTACACCCACTCAAAGTGATCATCTTTGTTGTCCAATTTTCTTTTTGATATCTCAACTTGGTCACACTAGGTCATCCACAACAGAATTGATTTCCTTCTAAAGATGGGGACTTCTTGGCCCCATATCAAGATAACATAATAGACATACATCTTATCAACTCTACCTTATGCTTCAAGATGTCCTGCCTCTATTTATAAGAGGTATAAAACTCCCTCACCAGCTTGGGAAAATAAGGATACAAGGGCATTATGAAAGACTCCTAATCATGAATTTGAAATTGATCATAAATTTCTAGAAAGTTATCCTTGAAGGAGTCAACCCTAAATCGAGCTTCTGTGCTGGGATAGATCGATTCTCCTTACACTCAATATACAATTCTTCATATTATTAAGCCCAAAGAGGAGTTGATCAATCTGTTTTTCCTTATCAGACTTCTGCACCTGGAGTGGTGGCATCAGTTATTGGTGTTTTTTCTTTGCTAGAAGGTTAAGAAGGGACATAAGCCATCAGTAAATAAATGTTAGTGCCACTTGTTGCTCTTTTTAGGTATTTAATAATATGAAGGTAAAAGGCATAGCCAAATAATGTAGAAATAAAAAATTTCAAAATTGGATGAAAACAAGTTGCAATATCAAAAACAGGTGTGGTCTTCCAGCGTTACAATTGCGAAATCGGTTTAAACTCCATGAGTCGCAAATAAGCTTCGGCCGTCAGATGACTCAAGTACAAAGATTTCTTATTAGCATTTCACCGGCATTTTTCCGGTCTCAAACCACGAAGCGCAGGTGAATCATGCAACCGGGAAGTGATTGAAGTGTTGACCTAGACCTGTGCTCAACTCGCGTTTCACCAAGTGATGATCGGGCCGACGGCCGGTGCAACACTTGCATCAACATCAATGTAAATCAACCCCTGATTAACAAAAACTTCTCAATTTCATAATTCTACCACAATCTCACCCCACACCATGATCAACTTTTTCAAACAACACAACAATAGAAAATGACGATTCGCCCTTAAGAACGACATCACCTAATCTATCATCGGGCAAATCGTGCATTTGAAGCACTCTAAGCTACTCACTCACCCCCAACTAATATAGCAAACACATACTATGAGAATCACAACACAATAGCAAAGCACAATATGAGAAATGGGAAATATGGGTAAGGAAAATTCTGAATCTAGCATGAATAATTTTATCTCTCATTTTCAAACCAACAAGCAATATAAGGGCACAAGGACACATACTAATTAAGAAATGGGAATAATGAATGTAAAAATTTAAAATTGGTGGCTTAACCAAAACCTGGGTTCTTTCTGTCTGGCTGTCTGAGACTACACGCAAGTGCACGTGGTCGAACAAGTAGTAAGTGGGTCTAAGTAAGCTAAGTATCGATCCTTACTGTGGACTGACTACGGGGCAAATCTATTCAAGTGTCAATTTATCAGAATTATAAAATGCGTACAACAATGTAAAGAAAAGTTTTTATGTTTTGTTATCTAAAGTTATACTAAGTCCACAATGAATATACAAGAGTCTGAATCCATGAATGAGAGCATGCTGATGCTGAAACGAATATAAAGAAATTAATTATCGATACAAGTTGGTTAATAGCCTCGGTTGCTAGTCGGAACTTATGCCTATGGATTAAAAAACTCGTATTTAACTCCAACTTAAGAATCATGAACCTTCCACCTACATTTCTGTGATAAGAAGCTATTCATGTTCTACACATACAAAACCGATTCCACACTTGACTAATACGACTTTCGTGTATAATTCTATCCTCGAAGGTAAACTAATTCTCAATTTTTCCAAACTAAGAAAAAGATCATATCCTCTACACTACAACTTTCCAATTTCGTGCTCTCTCGAGTGAAACCGGACTTTTAGATTTACATCAACATTGGCCAAACATTAATGCAGTAAGAACAAGAATTAATAGAACAACCATGGAAGAAAAGATGAAAAAAAAACAAATGATCAACAATCACATTTCAATACAATTGTTCCTAACCTCAAGGAAGAAAGTGAAATTAGCCACTCATTTGTGGATTAAACATCGTTAAATGAGTGTAAATCATACAAACAATTGAAAGAAAGGGAGAAAGAGATAGAGAGAAGCCCTAAGATTTTTCGTCCCTCGCCGTAACCCACGTTCTTGCTCCACCAAGCTAGAATAATTAAAAATGAACCTAAGTGTTCTATTTATACTGGTGGGAATCTTCTCCTGAATAATCAGCAACGTGTCACGGAGTGCATTGCGGAGCAATGCCTCCGTGAGTGCTGGTGCAACGCGGGAAGCTCTCTCGGAATTGCACATCCGTGTAATTATCCCCAACGTGGCACGGCATGCAATGTGAGCTTGCCTAACGTGACACGGTGCGAACGCGCACCTTCACTGGAATTTCAAGTTCCAAGTAATTAGGTCCAACGCCACGACACGATCGCGGACCCTCTCTGGAAAATCTTTGCAACTAAATCTTTCCGGGACAGAATGCATCCGCGATGGCAGCGTGAAATGGCTCCATCGCGGAGCCTCTTTATTCCCTTCTTTCCTTGGCCAATTCCTTGCTCGCCCCCGAATCCATCTCCGATTCCCTCCCATACATGCATCTTAGCTCCATAAAAAGTACGTTTTTCCTGCAAAACAACGCTAATCATGTTGGTTAGTATAAATCCACACTTTCCTACAATTTACATGAGAATGTATAAACATTGTTGGATAAACAAGGAATAAATGATGCATTTGAGTATCACTTGGGCATATAAATATGCCCAATATCACTTACCCCACACTTAAAATCTTATTCGTCCTCGAACAATAATCTTACACCTCATGCAATTGACACCCCAGCATGGCTACTCTGGCTCGACAATCCGAGCTACGGTTATACCAATTATTTACATAACAAATCATCAAGAAAACATGCATAGTATCATCATTTCAATGACATTTAACATATCAAGACCTTCTAGACTCAAGAATCGACTCTCGATATCGGCAAACTCATGCAACTTAGCTAACAAAGATATCCGACACGAAATTCATTCTTTCTTCAAGCATGTGCCCTCACATCACAAGAGAATTTCCCCCTTTTTAATCACATGAACTCTAAAACATTTCATGCAGGGGCATATACACACAATTTCACTCTC
>JACEIK010003795.1:130951-153099 GCA_018107945.1 Datura stramonium | reverse complement strand
TCTAACTAACTCCTAGATATAGAGTTGAGTTGAGAGCTTCCTACCGATTGAGTCTTCATAAAAGTTCTACAAGCGGCGAATTTAAACTACCATAATTCCTATTTTAGAAAGTATTTTTGGGTTTTCCAGCACATCAAATTGAATCCCTTTGAGGTGTATTCCAATGCATCTGACCTTGCATCAATCAAAATTTGGAGTAAAAATTTATGAGATGTTTGTTGAAGCACTGTCAGGTGTCACGACCCGAACATAGGCCCAGATCGAGACACGGGACAAGGAACCCCCAGAGGCTCCATGTCAACTCATGGCATGAACATTACTTCTAACATAAGCTATAAAAGTTGAACATCAATCATAATAAATATAGTGTAAGTCTAAACATAACAAAAAATCTTAACATACAACACGAGTCTTAAGCTGAATGGAATTTATGTCTGAAAAGCCTCTAATTCTGATGAGTTGGTGGGACAAGACCCCAACTAAATCTCTATGTATGAAACTGAAAATACGTAAACATAACTGAATAAAAAGGGACCCTCGACAGATGAGAACTCACCAATAGAGACTGGATGCTAACTCCGAAACTGGCTTGTGACAAGGCTGAGCTGAAGATCGCAGCCTGTATCATAAAATGATACAACATAGAGTATGCGGTCAGTATATTGAATGTATCGAGTATGCAAGGTAAGTAAAACCTCTTAAGTAAGTAAAATCATTAAAACATTCATAATATGAAACATAATCAAGATAAGAATTTGAGAGTAGAGCGTGCATGCTATATTCTGTAATCATGATCTAAACATTATAACTAAATCGAATGACCCAAAGCTAAAATCTGATAATCATAAGTAAAACTGAACATTGGGTCAAACCTTGTTATACCTCGAAATCCCAAAGATCAGACTCGAGAGTTAAAATAGAGAAAAGTTGAAATCTGGCACCAGGCATCAGGACGGGTGGTGAGGTGACCTATGAGAGGATCCCACCAGTCGTGATGTTACTCATGGGGAGGACAAGGGAGTGAATTTGTAATTTTGGAAATGGGATCCCACTTATGTGACCACAACTCATGGTCAAACCCCACGAGTCATTAGGTCAGTCGTGGGGTGGGTGAGTTAGAAAAGAGAAGAAGGGAGGCAGTGCACTTGATGGGAGGACACCACGAGTTGTGGTCAGGCCCAACGATTCGTGGGGTGAGTCGTGACCAAGCAAGGAAAAATATATCTGAGGCCAAGGCAGTGTACATTACGGTTCATGACCATGAGTTGTGGTCACCTGGAATGAGTCGTTAAGTCATCCATGATGAGCCCAGGAGACTTGAGAGGCAGTGTACTTCACGAACTAAGACACAAGTCGTGACCCTTGACGATGAATCGTTAGGTTCCTCGTTGGGACCACCTGACATTTACTTTTTGCGAGTTTCGTAAGGGCTTTTCCATAATTTCTAAGTTCCTAAGGCCTAAACTACGTCATTTTTAGTTATGAATAATGCCTTTTACAGGGGTTAAGTCCATTTTAGGCCTTATTCATTTATGCATGCTAGGTAGAAGTCTAGAGAGGGTGATCAACCCTAGCATTCATCATTTTCTCTTCAATTTCCTATTGGGCATTCAAAGAAGTGTAAGAATCAGCTACCAACAGGTATGTTGGATTTTGAATAGGGGAATCTGTTCAAACCCATGCCTAATCCTTCTCTAAATCATTAATTCCCATGACTAATCTATGGGGTTTTAACCCAATGCATGAATTTCTTAACTCTCTACATGGGTATGACCTTTATATGTTTCTACAAATGAATTATGATTTATGGGCAAATTTTATAATGTTTTCAATAAAAAATCTTGTTCTAGTTTAATAAATTGAAAGGCCCATTGAAGAGAAGTTCATGAAATATGAGATTTGTGATGAATGTATGTTGGTGATGAGATATTACGATGAAAAGTATGTTTTCAAGATACCCATGTTATAATTATGTTTTTGGTATGAATTGAGTATTTTCCAAGAATGATAAAGTATTGGGAAATGCCCACATGTTTAAGTATGATTGATGATTTCCCAAATTAAGCTTACCACATGGTTTTGGAGTAAAGACTCCCACTTATATTTTTAGCTTGTGGTATTTTTTTAGTTAAAGCTTTTCATATGTACAATTTACCACATGATTTTGGAGCAAAGACTCCTAATTATCTTTCAGCTTGTGGTATGGTTTGAGTTAGAGCTTCTAATATGCATGATTTCCTCTTTGAGCTGTGTTTGATTTATGAAGTTCGTCAATAGACAATATTAAGCTTCATTGAAAAATGATATAGAGCATATGCATGTTTTTGGGAGTAGTGTCTAGAACCGAGCAGGTTAAGGGTCGATCACCCTATGCTTCAGAACTACGCGCTAACGTAGGTTTATACATTATGACTTTGGGACCTCCCTTGTGCACTATCTCTTGCCCTATTGGGCCACGAGCTTGATATTGATATCATGGTTTCTTCCCTAGCCCTGATAAGGCTTTGGACGGCTCTACCCACTTGAATGTGATAGTTGGGACCATGTAAGATCTATCGCGGTATGTCGGTTAAAAGACGAGTTATGCATGTTCATTACTCATGAGATTTACATATGTAAGCATGTTCTAAAGAAGGTTTAACTCAATGTTCAGCTTTACTTATAAATACCAGGTTTCAGCTTTGAGTCAATTGATTATGTTATGACATGTTATGATGAGATCATGATTTTAGAAAGAATGCATCCAAGTCCTATTCTAAGATTCTTAATGTTTATGTTTTATGTTATGCATGTATTTAACTGATTTTACTTACTTTTGCGGTTTTACTTACCCTACGTACTTGGTACATATCATGTACTGACCGCATACTCTATTCTGTATTGTTTCATGATATCAGATCCGACTCTAAGGTTCAACCCCGTTCATAGTCAGCTTATCAGGGTTAGCCTTTGCATTATTGGTGAGTCCTCATCTCCCGAGGACTAGACTATTCTAACATTTTTCATGTATTTTCAGTATCAACTTTTTGAGTTAGTTGGGGTCTAATCCCATCAACTCATTATGTTTAGAGGCTTTTCTGACATTTGTATGTAATCAGCTCCAGATTGTGGGTTCTGATGTTATGTTTATGTTTAAACTTCTACTGCAATTACATTGTTGGTTATTATGTTTCATTGATAGAGTTAGATGTATGCTTATGCCATTTGTTGACTTAGGGTCTCTCGGTGCTCCTTGTCCTATGTTGTGATTCGGGCCTCCGTTCGGGTCGTGACAATCTTGGTATTAGANCTGCAATTACATTGTTGGTTATTATGTTTCATTGATAGAGTTAGATGTATGCTTATGCCATTTGTTGACTTAGGGTCTCTCGGTGCTCCTTGTCCTGTGTTGTGATTCGGGCCTCCGTTCGGGTCGTGACAATCTTGGTATTAGAGCAATAGGTTTGAAGTGTCCTAGGATTTATGAAAGCCGCGTTGAGTAGTCTTTTTCATGGGTGTGAAGCATGCCACACTTATGACGAAGAGGCTACGAGACGTTTAGGAAATGTTCCCTTCGTTCATGTTCTATTCATGTGATGAAATATCCCCCTATCCTTCTAATTGGTGCTATTCGGGATTGCATAATCATGGCTCCACGAAGAATGAATGGTAGAAGGAATGGGAATGGAGAAGGCCACGAGGATTGCAACGGGAATGGGCACCAACAGGCCCCACCAGTTCAGGAGCACCAGGCACCGGAGTTGGTTGCTTATGTTGTGTTTTGGGCATCTATTCAGATGCTTGCGTAGACCTTGACAGCTTAGGTCAATCAGTAGGAAGTTGCGCATGTTCCACAAAATGGCAATGTAGCAGCGGCTCGAGTCAAAGACTTCCTGAGAATGAACCCGCCAGAGTCCCTTGGATCGAAAGTAGATAAGCACCCGCATGAGTTCATAGATATGATTGTTAAGATCATCCAAATCATGGGGGTGAATGGAGTTGAGTATGTAGAGTTGTCCTCATATTAGTTGAAAGGGGTCGCGCACATCTGGTTTCGCCAATGGGAAGATAGCAGGGTTTCCAGAGCGGACCCTGTCACTTGGGAAGAGTTCAATATTGCATTCTTGGATCATTTTTTCCCTTGTGAGATAAGGGAGTTGAAGGCAGCTGAGTTTGTAAATCTGAAGCAAGGGAGGATGACAATGCAGGAGTACTCCCTTAAGTTCACTCGCCTATCAAATTACGCCCCAGGGTTAGTGACTGATCAGAGGGTGCGAGTGAGAAGGTTTTTTCATGGTGTAGCGGGTATTTTGACAAGGATTCCAGTACCACCATGCTCCATCAATATATGGATTTCCCTCGGATAGTCTTGTATGCCTAGTAGATGGAGGCAGCGCATATGAAAGAGAGGGAGGCCAAGAGAGCCAGGACTGATACTCACATATTCTCCTAGTCAAGATCAGGTGGTGGGCACCAATAGTAGACCCACCAGAGATCATCAGCCCCAGCATCTTCAGCATTGAGTGTGCCATCTTGACCGAGGCACGATCGGAGGGGGTGAGCATCAGACTATAGGGGTTAGAGAAGCAGACCTACAGATTCTTGCATACCATCTTGTCGTAGGTGTGGCCGAGGTCACAAGGGTCGGTATTTAGCAGGTACAGGTGCTTGTTTCGGGTGTGGGAAGCCCGTACATATACTCAGAGATTGCCTAGAAGCGAGACAGGATAATGATGGGGGTCAAGGCCCAACTTCTAGCTCCATATCCCCACCCGTACGTTCAGCACATCAGGGACCATCCACTAGAAAAGGCGGCGGTTAGCGCCAGAACAGATTCTATGCTTTAGCATCCAAACAGGAGCAGGAGGTCTCTCCGGATGTGGTCATTGGTATGTTACAAGTTTTCCATCTTGATGTTTATGCTTTGCTAGATCAGGGGGTTGCTTTGTCTTTTGTGACACCTTATGTGTCCAGTAGCTTCGGAGTCAGTCCTGAAGTCTTGTCAGAACCCTTCTCAGTTTCTACTCCAACAGGTGACTCAGTTATAACTAGACAGGTAGGTATATAGAGAGCGCCCAGTCTTAGTCCTTTAGAAAGTCACCTGAGGAGATTTAATAAAGTTATCCATGATCGATTTCAATGTTATCCTCAGCATGGATTGGCTATTTTATTGTTATGCCTCAACTAATTGTAGACTCGGGCAATAGAGTTCAGATTTCTGAGTGAGCCGGTCTTAGAAGGGAAGGGTAGTTCAGTTGTGCCGATAGGTCATTTAATTTCCTACCTTAAGGCCAGAAAGATGATTTCTAAGGGTTGTGTGTACCATCTAGTTAGGGTTAAAGATTTTGTATTCGAGACCCCGACTATTCAGTTAGTTCAAGTAGTACGTGAGTATCCAAAGTTCTTTCCAGATGATTTACCAGGAATCCTTCTCGAGTGGGAGATCAATTTTGGTATTGACCTTCTTCCCGACACACAACCTATATCTATTCCTCTCTATAAAATGGCTCCATCAGAACTAAAAGAGTTGAAGGAGAAGTTGAAGAACCTATTAGAAAAGGTCTTCATTAGACCGATCAAGTCCCCATGGGGTGCACCAATCCTCTTTGTCCGAAAGAAAGATGGTTCTCTTCGCATGTGTATTGATTATCGGCAATTGAATAAAGTCACTGTCAAGAACGTGTATCCTTTACCAAAGATTGATGATTTATTTGACCATCTTTAGGGTGCAAAGTGTTTCTCCAATATAGATCTCAGATCTGAGTACCATCATCTCAGAGTTCAGGAGAGTCACATCCTGAAGACAGCCTTCAGGTCGCGGTATGGCCATAATGAGCTTGTAGTGATGTCTTTTTGACTGACCAATGCTCTTGCAACTTTTATGGACTTGATGAATAGGGTGTTCAAGACGTACCTAGATATGTTTGTGATTGTGTTTATTGATGACATCCTGATATACTCTCGGAGCGAGGAGGAGCATGCCGCTCATTTGAGGGTGGTGCTACAAACTCTCAAGGATCACCAATTGTATACTAAGTTAAGCAAGTGTGACTTTTGGTTTAACTCACTGGCATTTTTTGTCCATGAGGTATCAAGTAAGGGCATACAGGTGGACTCTCAGAAAATAGAAGCGATGACGAATTGGCCTAGACTGGTGAATCCTTCAGATATTCGGAGCTTCTTAGATTTAGTTGGCTATTATCGAAGGTTTGTTGAAGGTTTCTCATCAATTGTAGCACCCTTGACCAAATAGACTCAGAAGAAGGTGAAATTCCAATGGTCGGAGGCTTATGAGAAGAGTTTCCAGGAGATGAAGACTCAACTTACTTCAGCATCGGTGTTAACTCTACCGGAGGGTACTGATAGGTTTGTGGTATATTGTGATGCTTCAAGGATCGGACTTGGGTGTGTACAGATGCAGCACGGGAAGGTTAGAGCATATGCCTCTAGACAGCTAAAAGTCCACGAGAAGAATTACCCAACCCATGATCTTGAGTTGGCTACGGTGGTACTCGCATTGAAGATATGGAGACATTATTTGTACGGGGTCCACGTAGATGTGTTTATGGACCATAAGAGCTTACAATATGTGTTTACTCAGAAGGATCTCAATCTTCGGCAAAGGAGGTTGTTGGAGTTATTCAAATACTATGATATGAGTGAGCTTTACCATCCGGGTAACGCTAACGTAGTAGCGGATACACTTAGTCGACTCTATATGGAGAGTGTGTCTCATGTGGATGAGGGTAAGATGGAGCTGGTGAAAGATGTGCATCGACTCGCAAGGTTGGGTGTTAGGTTGGTTGACTCGAGCGATGGCAGTGTTGTGGTTGAAAACGGATCAGAATCTTCCTTGGTGACTGATGTAAAAGCTAGGAAATATGAGGACCCGATTTTGGTAAAGTTAAAGGAAGTTGTTCAGAATCGGAAGATGGAGGTCTTCTCCAAAGGGGGAGATGGTGTGTTTCGGTATCAGGGTTGCCTATGTGTTCCAGATGTTGATGAATTGAAGAACCGAATGTTGCATGAGGCTCACGGATCCAGATATTCTATCCATCTAGGTGCCATCAAGATGTATCGTGACTTACGAGAAGTCTATTGGTGGAATGTCATGAAGAAGGATATTGCAGAGTTCGTAGAAAAGTGTCTGAACTGTCAGCAAGTAAAGGTTGAGCATCAAAGACTGGGAGGAGTGCTTCAGGATATCAGCATTCCTACTTGGAAGTAGGAAGAAATCAATATGGACTTCATCATAGGTTTACCTCCTACTTGTCAACAATATGACTCCATTTGGGTTGTGGTAGACATGTTGACCAAGGCTGCACATTTTCTACCGATTAAGACCACAGAACCGGCGGAGGTTTATGCCAAATTATATATTCGAGAGCTAGTCTGATTGCACGGAGTGCACTTATCCATCATTTCAGACATAGGTACTCAATTTACCTCTCTTTTTTGGAAGTCATTTCAAAAAGGATTGGATACACAGGTTAAGCTCAGCACAATAATTCACCCACAAACAGATGGCCAAACGGCACGGACAATCCATACTCTCGAGGAAATGTTGAGAGCATGCGCGATTGACTTCAAAGGTAGCTGGGATGAGCATTTTCCTCTTATCGAGTTTGCATACAATTACAACTATCATTCCAGTATTCGGATGGCACTATTCGAGGATCTCTATGGGTGGAGGTGTAGGTCACCCATTGGATGGTTTGAGGTTGGCGAAGAGGTGGTGATAGGACCAGATTTGGTTCATAAGGCTATGGAGAAGGTGCAGTTGATAAGGGACAGGCTGAAAACTGCCTGGAGTCTCCAAGAGTCCTATGCCAACATGAGAAGGAGAGAATTACAATTTGAGGTCGACGATTGGGTATTTCTGAAGGTGTCTCCCATGAAGGGAAAGATGAGGTTCGGAAAGAAGGAAAAACATAGTCCCGCTATGTCGGCCCGTACCGGATCATGAGACATGTTGACAAGGTGGCCTATGAGTTGGAGTTACCCTTTGAATTAGCTTTCGTGCATTTTGTTTTCCATGTATCGCTCTTGAAGAAGTGTTTGGGTGATCCAGCTCTAGTTGTCCTGGTGGACAGTGTTGGTGTAAAAGACAACCTCAGTTATGAGGAGGTTTCGACAGAAATAATTGATCGTCAGGTTCGAAGGCAAAGGAACAAAGAAGTAGCTTCAGTTAAAGTGTTATGGAGGAATCAACATATTGATGGAGCTATGTGGGAAGCCGAAGCGGATATGATGGCTAGATACCCACATTTATTCTCTACCGACTCAATTTCAGCTTGAGATATCAACTTTTCCTAGAAATCTATTTAGTTTTCATGTTCAGTTCATGTGCTCATGTTTCTTTTATTTATATGGATATAGGTAAGATTCGTGAAATCAGTTCAGCTATGTAGTCTGAATCAGAGCTAGTCATTCTGTCAGTTTTCGGTGTAAATGATCAGTATTTGAATATGATAATTTGCATTTCTATATTTTTTCCAACATTCGAGGATTAACATTCCCAAAGGGGGAGATAATTTTATACCCCGAAAGCCGAAAGATTAGACCCGAGAGTTGAAACGGAGAAAAGTTAAAATCTAGCACCAGGCATCAGCACGGGTCGTGAGGTGACTAGTGAGAGGAGCCCATGAGTCATGATGTGACTCCTAGGGAAGCCCAGGTAATGAATTTGAAATTTTGGAAATTGGATCGCACGGATGTGACCATGACTCGTGGTCAGACCCCATGAATCGTTAGGTCAGTCGTGGGGTGGGTGAGTACGAAAAGAGAAGAAGGGAGGCAGTGCACTTGATGGGAGGACACCACGAGTCGTGGTCAATCCCCACGATTCGTAGGGTGAGTCGTGACAAATCAGGGAAAAATATATCTGAGACCAAGGCAATGTACATCACGAATGGTGATCACTAGTCGGGGTCACCTGGAACAAGTTGTTAAGTTATCCGTGACGAGCCCAGGAGACTTGAGAGGCAGTGTACTTCACGAACTAAGCCACGAGTCATGAACCTTAACGACGAATCATTAGGTCCCTCACTGGGACCACCTAAAAGTTATTTTATGCGAGTTTATTAAGGGCTTTTCCGTAATTCCTAAGTTCTTAAGGCCTAAACTACGTTGTTTTGAGTTATGGATAGTGACTTTTAAAGGGGTTAAGTTCATTTTAGGCCTTATTTATTCATGCATACAAGGTAGAAGACTAGAGAGGGTGACCAAGACTAGCATTCATCAATTTCTCTTCAATTTCCTATTGGGCATTCAAAGAACAGTAAGAATCAGCTACCAACAGGTATGTATGGTTATGAATGGGTGAGTCCTTTCACACCCAGGCTCAATCCTTCTCTAAATCATGAATACCTATGACTAATCTATGGTGTTTTAACCCAATGCATGAATTTCCTAAATCTCTACATAACTATATCTTTATATGTTTCTACAAATGAAATATGATTTATGGGCAAATTTTATAATGTTTTCAATCAAAAATCCTATTCTAGTTTTATAAATTGAAAGGCCTATTAAAGAGAAGTTCATGAAAGATGAGATTTATGATGAATGTATGTTGGTGATGAGATATTACGATGAAAAGGATGTTTCCAAGCTACCCAGGTTATAATTATGTTTTTGGTATGAATGAGTATTTTTCAAGCATGATAAAGTACTAGGAAATGCCCACATGTTTAAGTATGATTGATGATATACCAAATTAAGCTTGCCACATGGTTTTGGAGCGAAGACTCCCACTTATATTTTCAGCTTTTTGTATGTTTTGAGTTAAAGCTTTTCATATGTACAACTTATCACATGGTTTTGGAGCGAAGACTCCCAATTATCTTTAAGCTTGGGTTATGGTTTGAGTTAAAGTTTCTCATATGCATGATTTCCTCTTTGAGATGTATTTGATTTATGAGGTTCGTCAATAGACGATGTTGAACTTCATTGAAAAATGATGTAGAGCATATGCATGTTATTGGGAGTACTGTCTAGAACTGAGCAGGTTAAGGGTCGATCACCCTATGCCTCAGAACTACGCGCCAACGTAGGTTTATACATTATGACTTTAGGACCTCCCTTGTGAGCTATCCCCTGCCCTATTGGGCCACGAGCTTGATATCAATATCATGGTATCGTCCCTTACCCTGGCAAGGCTTTGGATGGCTCTACCCACTTGAGTGTGATAGTTTGGACCACGTAAGATCTATCGTGGTATGTCGGCTTAAACGACTAGTCTCCCATTGTTCCTCATGATGTCAGTTATGCATGTTCATTACTCATGAGATTTACCTATATAAGCATGTTCTAAAGCAGGTTGGACTCAATGTTCTGCTTTACTTATAAATATCAAATTTCAGCTTTGAGTCAATCGATTATGTTATGATATGTTATGATGATTTGTTATGTTATGATGAGATCATGATTTCAGAAAGAATACATCCAAGTCCTATTCTCAGATTCTGAATGTTTATGTTTTGCGTTATGCATATCTTTAACTTATTTTACTTACTTTAGCGGTTTTATTTACCCTACATACTCGGTATATTCTATATACTGACCGCATACTCTAAGTTGTATTGTTTCATGATACAACATCTGGCTCTAAAGTTAAGGCCCATTCATACTTCAAAGTTAGCGTTTGAGTTATTGGTGAGTCATCATCTCCCGAGGACTAGACTATTTTGATTTTCTTCATGTATTTTCAGTTTCATCTTGTTGAGTTAGTTGGGGTCTTGTCCCATCAAATCATCATGTTTAGAGGCTTTTCAGATATATGTATGTAATTAGCTTCGGATTGTGTGTTCCGATGTTATATTTAATTTTACACTTCCATTACGATTAAATTGTTGGTTATTTAGTTTCATCGATTGAGTTAGATGTATGCTTATGCCATGGGTCAACTTGGGGTCTCTCGGGCTCCTTATCCTGTGTTGTGATCCGGGCCTCCGTTCAGGTCGTGATGAACCTGCTTTAGAATATATATATATATATACATGAATGATAAACATGCATAGATGAAATCATGAGGAACAATAGGAGACTCACCATATAACCGACATTACCACGATAGAGCTTATTTGGTCCTGACTATCACACTTAAGTGGGAAGAGCCATCTAAAGCCTTTCCAGGGCTAAGGATTCTACCATGATAATGATATTAAATATAAGGCCCCTTGGGGCAGGGGAAAGCTCACGAAGAAGGTCCCAGATAATCTAATCATACCTATGTTGGCTCGTAGTTATGAGGCATAGGGTTGACTGACCCTTAGCCTAGTCGGTGCTAGACACTGCTCCAAAAAGCATGCATATTCTCTCTATCATTTTTCAATGAAGCTGACCATCGTCTAGTGACGAAGCTGAATAATCATATACACATAAAATCTGAAATCATACATGAGGAGCCTTGGCTCAAACCGTACCGCAAGCTAAACATAATTGGGAGTCTTAACTCCAAAACCATGTGGTAAGCTAATTCATGAAGTCATAAATCATACTTGAACATATGGGCTTGCCCAATACTTAAACATACTTGAAAATACTTGACTCACTTGAAAACATGATCACAGACATGGGTAACTTGAAAGCATGCTATTCTCATAAATATCTCATCATACTTGAGCATACATCATAGATCTAAACTTTCATGAACTTCTCATGGATGGGCATCATAATTTATAAAACTTGAAAACATAGTTTTTATAATTGAAAACATTGTAAAACTTTCCCATGAATCATAATTCAATAATAGAAACATGCTTAGATCATACTCATGGTAGAAACTTAAAAAATTCATGCATTGGGTCAAAATAATTCAATAATAGAAACATGCTTAGATCATACTCATGGTAGAAACTTAGAAAATTCATGCATTGGGTTAAAACACCATAGGATAAACATATAGATCGCGTTCCAAGTATGAATTGAGTTTTGAGAGAGTCTATGCATCCAATCCCTAGTCTCACTAGACAATAAGTATTTAAAAACTCGCAGCCGGATAGCATCATCCGAAAAATTATTTTTCTTGTGGAGGTTGAACGCCTCCAAGAAAATTTACAAGTACTAATAGGTGTCATCATTAGTAGAGTTGCAAAACTATCCCTCTTCCTTAAGCATAGTAAATGCTTCGGTCAATCTTCAATGACACAGGATTTACCCATGGTGGGATGATCGCGCTCGAATAGTGAACTTCCTTATTTACATCTGCAAACACATTTTTCAAATCTCCGAGCAGAAGAGCGAGCATGATCCAATAACAAGAGACAAAAATAAAAAGAACAGTTGCAAAATAGATCTAAGTAAATAAACTAGACAGTTAGGGCTAGAAAGGTCTTATGATATAGTCCTCGAAAATGATGCCATAATATTTGATGTCGTTCCAATCTACTTGCAATATAAATTAGTATAAACGATCGTAGCAAATATAGAAGCGAACGAAGAGTTGGGTCAAATCCCACAGAGCTAGTCGAAGTCCAGACTATCTAGTCCTAGACGGTAAAGTGCTATAAGATTAGAGTTTATTAGAATTAAGAGAAGGGAAATTTAAATATGGCTAAAGAGTGCAACATGTTAGGGTTGTAATAGATTAGAGATAATTGTAGGGAAGTGGACCCAAATATGGATTAATCCTGCTAAATCGCCCAATATGCAATGATTAAGAATGGTCTAGGGGTGAATATGGAAGCAATTTACTTAGCCAACCCATGGGTATCTTTGAATAGCACCATAGGTGTCAATCTACTTCTATTTTGTAAAATTAAAGAGAACTCCCTTCTAACCAATTTCTTTTTGCCAATTGTAATCAACATATGTCAAAGAGAATCTATTAA
Source organism: Datura stramonium (assembly GCA_018107945.1). Classification (NCBI taxonomy): domain Eukaryota; kingdom Viridiplantae; phylum Streptophyta; class Magnoliopsida; order Solanales; family Solanaceae; genus Datura; species Datura stramonium. Next base: position 140,287 of record JACEIK010003795.1, on the reverse strand, counting down.
ACAAGGGTTATTCCTTGAGTTATTATTGATTGATGCTAACTGTCACGACCCGAGCGGAGGCTCGGATCGTAGACACGGGACAAGGGACCCCGAGAGAGCCCAAGTCGACCCATATGGCACAAGCATACGTCTAACTCAATCAATAAACTGAAAAATCAACAATATAAACTCAGCGGAAGTCTAACTCATCATAACATCAGAATAAGAATCCGAAGTTGAATACATACATAAGTATGAAAAGCCTCTAAACATGATGAGTTGATGGGATAAGACCCCCAACTAACTCAACAATACTGAAACTGAAATACATAAAGAAAGATAGACAACCTGGTCCTCGAAAGATGAGGACTCGCCAATAAGTAGATGCTAACTCTGAGGAACTGTCTAAGAGCAGGGCTGAACTTGAGAGTCGGGTCCTATATCATAAAATGATATAGTATAGAGTATGCGGGTCAGTACGTGGAATGTACCGAGTATGCAAGGTAAGTAAAATCGTTTAAGTAAATCATTTAAAACATTTCATAACATATCATAAGATTTCAAATCTAAGAGGAAGGCTTTCATGCATTCTTTCTGAAATCATAATCTTTTCATAACATGACTATACATAGCTTCATAACATCATAACTAACTCAAATGACTCAAGCTGAAATATGACATTTATAAAAAAAGCTAAATAACGAGTCAAACCTTGTTTTTAGAACATGCATGTATAAAATAATAACCATGAGTAATGAATATACAAGTCTAAATCATATAGACAATGGGAGACTCGTCACATAACCGACATACCACAATAGAGCTTGCGGTCTCCACTATTACACTCAAGTGGGCAGAGCCGTCCAAAACCTTTCAAGGGCTAAAGACGCTACCATGATATCGATATCAAGTTCATGGGCCATTTGGGCTGGGGATAGCTCACAAGGGAGGTCCTAATAATATAATAGTATCAACCAACATTGGCGCGTAGTTCTGGGGTGTAGGGTAATCAAACCTTAGACCCCTTGGTGCTAGACTCTTCTCCCAAAACATGCAATGCTCAACATCGTATATAACAAAGCTCAACATCATCTATTGACGAAGCTCAAAGATGAAATCATGTATAAACTCAACATCATATGAAAACGAAGCTCAGCATTGTCTATTGACAAAGCTCAATAATGAAATCATGCATAGACTCGACATCTCATGAAAATGAAGCTCAATAATAACATACATCTCAATTGTGAATTCATGCATATGAGAAGCTTTATTTGAAAACATACCACAAGCTCAAGGATAAGTGGGAGACTTTACTCCAAACCCATGTGGTAAGCTTACTTTAGAGATACTACATCATAATACTCGATATAAGGGCTTTGTCAGAAACTTTACCATGCTTGGATCTATTCATTTTGAAAAAAATATCATAATCGTGGGTATCTTTAGAAACATGTTTTTCATTATCAAATCTCATCGTCATCACACATTCATTATCATACTCTTCTTTCATGAACTTATCATCCATGGGCCTTTAATTTCATAAAACTAGAAAACACACTTTTGATTGAAAATAACTTTAAAATCTGCCCATGCTTCACAATTCATCAATAGAAACATAATAATCGTACCCATGTATAGAAATTGAAGAATTATGCAATTGGGTGAAAACCCCAAAACTTGATCATAGGAATTTCTCACATTTAGATATAATTGAGCATGGGTGTGGAAGAATACACCCACTCATAACCCTACATACCTGAAAGGGATTGATTCACCAATCTTTGATTATCCAAGAGGAAATTGGGTGGAAACCTTGAATACTAGCCTTGAATCACCTCTTTAACCTCTCAAGTTTGCATGCATGGAAGGAGTTAACTTAGAATAGGTTTTCCCCTCTTAAGACTCACTATAACAAGCCTTAAACGACGTAGTATAGGCCCCTAGGACTTAGGAATTACGGAAAAGCCCTTGCTAATATAGCATAATTTGGCTGACTGCCTATCCCCACGAGGAACTGGACGACTCATGTCCAAGGCTAACGACTCGTGGCCTAGAGTCATGGAATCTACTGCCCAATTTCACTCAGGGGACCCCACGAATCATGGTGGCTGACCACGACTCGTGGTCACCACCCGTGATCCCTACTACCGAAAACATACAATCCATGCCACGGATGACCTCACGAGTCGTGAGGTCTGACCATGACTCGTGGTCATGCTCGTGGCCTCACCAAAATCCTTGCCAAGCCTTGCTTGACCATAAGTCACTTCACGACTCATGGTCACTCCTCACGAACCACTTCACAGATCGTTCTGTGATCTGATGCAAAATTTCAGTTTTCCTCCGTTTTGACTCCTCGGTTTGATTCTCGAGTTTCCAGGGTATAACAATATCTCCCCCTTGGAAACATTCATCCTCGAATGTTAGAAACACACAGAAAAAGCAAAAACATGGAATCATCTTATGCAAATATCAATCATTTAAATCGAAAACTAACGGAATGACTACCTCCGAAAAGAACTACATATTTGAACTGAATTTAGACATCACATACATCTATCATAACCTAAGAAAACTTGCGCACATTAACTGAACATGGAAACTGATTAGAGTCATAGAGAAAAACTGATACCTGAAGTCGAAACTGAGCCGGTAGAGAACAAGTGTGGGTATTTAGCCATCATATCTGCTTCGGCTTCCCACATAGCTCCTTCAACATACTTTAACTGAAGCTACTTCTTTGTTCCATAACCTTCGAACTTGTTGATCTAGTATTCCCACCGGAACCTCCTCATAGCTAAGGCTTTCATTTACACCAATGCTGACCATCAGAACTACAAAAGCTGGATCTCCCAAACATTTCTTCAAAAGCGATACATAAAACACAGGAGGCACGGAAGATAACTCTGAGGGCAAGTCAACCTCATACGCTACCTTACCAACTCTTCTTATAACCCGGTAGAGACAAACATAGCGGGGACAAGTTTTTCTTTCTTCCCAAACTGCATGACTCCCTTCATGGGAGATACCTTCATAAATACCCAATCGTCCACCTCAAACTCCAACTCTCTCCCCCTCGCATCAGCATATGAATTTTGACTACTCTGAGCGGTTTTCAGCCTGTCCCTTATCAACTGAACCTTCACTATATCCTCATGAATTGAATCTGTCCCTATCATTGCTGCCTCACCAACCTCAAACCAACCAATGGGAGATTTACACCTCTACTCATATAGAGCCTCGAACGGTGCCATCTGGATACTGGAGTGATAGTTGTTATTATAAGAGAATTCGATCAGAGGAAAATGCTCATCCCAACTACCTTTCAAATCAATGACACAAGCTCTCAACATATCCTCCACAGTCTAAATAGTCCGCTCCACCTGACAATCTGTTTGCAGATGAAATGTTGTGCTAAGCTTGACTTGAGTACCAAGTCCCTTTTGGAAAGACCTCCAAAACTGAGAGGTAAACTAAGTACCTCTATCCGATATAATGGACAAGGGCACTCCGTGCAACCAAACCAACTCCCGGATGTATAACTTGGCATAGTCCTTCATTGAATCGGTAGTTTTAACCAGTAGAAAATGAGCAGCCTTGGTAAACCTGTCTACCACAACCCAAATGGGGTCATACTGTCTATGGGTGCGAGGCAAATATGTTATGAAATCCATATTAGTCTCTTCCCACTTCCAACTGGGAATGCTAATATCCTGAAGTACGCCTTCCGGTCTTTGATGCTCAACCTTTACTTGTTGATAATTTGGGCACCTAGCTCCGAATTCTGCAATATCCTTCTTCTTGCCATTCCACCAATATATTTCCCGCAAATCATGATACATTTTGGTGGCACCCGGATGAATAGAGTACCTCCATCCATGGGCCTTATGCAATATCTCGCCCCTCAAATTATCAACGTCTGGAACACATAAACGACCTTGGTACCACAGCCCACCATCTTCCCCTTGGGAGAAGGCCTCCACCTTCTAACTTCGAACGACTTCTTTTAGCTTTACCAAAATCGGATCCTCATCTTGTATAGCTTTCACATAAGTCACCAAGGATGATTCTGATTTGTTTTGCACAATAAAGCCGCCACCGGTCGACTCGACCACTCTAACTCCCAACCTTGCAAGTCGATGGACATCTCTCACCAATTCCTTCTTTCCCTCATCCATGTGGGACACACTCTCCATAGAGAGCCTACTAAGTGCGTCCGCTACCATATTAGCCTTACCCAGGTGATAAAAGAAACTCATGTTGTAGTCCTTTAGTAGCTCCAACCACCTCATTTGCCGACGATTGAGATCTTTCTGCATGAACACATATTGCAAGTTCTTGTGGTCCGTAAATACATCCACATGGACCCCATACAAGAAATGTCACCATATCTTCAATGAAAATACCATTGCAGCCAACTCAAGATTATTGGTCAGCTAATTCTTTTCATGGGCCTTCACTTGTCTAGAGGCATATGCTATAACTTTCCCATGCTGCATCAACACACACCCAAGTCTAACTCTTTATGCATCACAATACACCACAAAGCCATCTGTAACCTCGGGTAGGGTCATCACCGGTGCTGAAGTGAGTCGAGATCTTCAACTCTTGGAAGCTTTTCTCATAAGTCTCCGACCATTGCAACTTTACCTTCTTCTGAGTCAACTTGGTCAAAGGTGCTGCAATAGATAAGAAGCCCTCAACAAACCTCTGGTAGTAGCTAGTTAAATGCAAGAAACTCTTAATATCCGAAGGATTCACTGGTCTAGGCCAATATTTCACCGCCTCGATTTTCTTAGAATCTACCTTTATGCCCTCACTCGATACCACATGGCCCAAAAATGCCACAGAGTCCAACCAAAACTCATACTTGCTGAACTTTGCATACAACTGACAGTCTTTGAGGGTCTAAAGCACTACTCTGTAGTGAGTGGCATGCTCCTCCTTCCTCCGAGAGTATATAAGGATGTCATCAATGAACACAATCACGAACATTTCCAAATATGACTTGAACACCCTGTTCATTAGATCCATAAAAGCTGCAGGGGTATTGGTTAGTCCAAAAGACATAACAACAAATTCGTAGTGACCATACCGGGTCCTTAAATCTGTCTTCGGGATGTCACTCTCCCGAACCCTGAGCTAGTGATACCCAGATCTGAGATCAATCTTGGAGAAACACTTGGCACTCTGAAGTTGGTCAAACAAAATCATCGATCCTGGGTAAAGGATACTTGTTCTTAACGGTAACCTAGTTTAACTGCCGGTAGTCAATGCACATCCGAAGCGAACCATCCTTCTTCAAAACAAATAACACTGATGCACCCCATGGGGACTTACTCGGCCTAATAAAGCACTTATCTAAATGGTCCTTCAACTGATCCTTCAACCCTTTTTGCTCTGCTGGAGCCATCCTGTAGGGTGGAATTGATATAGGCTGGGTGTCGGTAAGAAGATCAATACCGAAATCAACCTCTAGCTCGGGAGGGCACCTAACAAATCATCAGAAAAGACCTTTGGATACTCACGTACTACTGGAACTGACTGGATAGTTGGAGTTTTGGACTCTACATCCTTAACCCTAACTAGATGGTACATGCAACCCTTGGAAATCATCTTCCTGGCCTTTAGGTAAGAAATGAATCGACCTAGAGGCACAACTGAACTACTCTTCCATTCTAAGACTAGCTCACCTAGAAATCTGAACTCTACTGCCCAGGTTTTACAATTAACTGAAGCATAGCATGCAAATAACCAATCCATGCTGAGAATAACATCGAAATTGGTCATAGCTAACTCTATCAAATCTGCTGAGGTGACCTTATGAAGAACTAAGACTGGGAAACCTCTATACACCCATCTAGTTATAACTGAGTCACCTACTAGAGTGGAAACTAAGAACGGTTCTAACAAGACATCGGGACTTACTCCGAAGCTACTTGCCACATAAGGTGTAACAAAAGACAAGGTAGCCCCCGGGTTTAGCAAAGCATATACATCAATATGAAAAACTTGAAACATACCCGTGACCACATCCGAGGAGACCTCCTGCTCCTATCGGGATGCTAAAGCATAGAATCTGTTTTGGTGCTGACCGCCAGCTATGCTAGTAGATGCTCTCTGATGTGCTGAGCATGCGGGAGAGGATGCTGAACTACAACCTGGGCCTTGGCCCCCAACCTGATCCTACCACACAGCTGGACAATCTCTAAGAACGTGTCCGAGTTGTCCACACCCAAAACAAGTACCTAAACCCGCCAAGCACTGGCTTGTGTGCCCTCGACCACATCTACGACAAGATGGGATGCTAGAATTTGCGGGTATGTTGCTCTGAACCCTTGAGCCTAATGTCGCCCTCTCTGATCATGTCTAGTCCTGTATGGCACACTCAATGCCAAAGATTGGGGGGATGATGATCTCTGGTGAGTCTGTTGTCGGTGCCCTCCACCGGACCTCTACTGAGAGAATCTGTGGTCCTCGATCCTGGCCCTCTTGGCCTCCCTCTCTCTTGAATATTCCGCCTCCATCTACTGGGCGTACAACACAATCTAAGGGTACTCCATATCCTAATGGAGAATAGCAATCTGACACTTCTTGTCCAAATACCCTATTATTCCATGCATAAATCATCTCACCCACGTCCTCTAGTGAGTCACTAACTCCAAGGAATATTTCGATAGGCGAGTGAACTCAAGGGAATACTCTTGCACTATCATTCTTCCCTGCTTCAACTTTACAAACTCGGCTGCCTTTAGCTCCCTCATCTCCGGAGGGAAGAATCGATCTAGGATTGCAACATGAAACTCCTCCAACATGATCGGAATTGCTCTTGCAACCCTACTATCCTTCCATTGGTGAAACCAGATATGCGCAACCCCCTTAAACTGGTAGGAGGACAACTCTACGCACTCAACACTACTCAGTCACATGACTTGGGTGATCTTGACAACCTCATCAATTAAATCATAAGGGTCCTAATCTACCTTGGACCCAAGGAACTCCGGCGGGTTCATCCTCAAAAAGTCTCTAACCCAATCCGCTGCTACATTGCCATTTCATGGAACATGCTCAACGACCTGTTAATTTACCTGAGCGGTTAAGGCCTGCACAAGCATCTGAATAGTGGCCCGAAACTTAGCATGGGCTTCTGGCTCCGGTGCTTGGGGCTCTTGGACTAATGGGGCTAGCTGATGACCATAACATTGCCATCCTCATGAACTTCACCACCTCCATTCCTCCTTCAATTTATTCTTCGAGGAGCCATGATTCTGCAATCACGAATAGATGAATTAGAAGGATAAAAAGACTTATCATCGCATGATATAGATCCCGAACGAAGGGAACATTTTCTAAACATCTCGTAGCCTCTTTATCATAAATGTGGAATTCTTCATGTGTATGAATAAGACTCTACTAAACACGGCTTTCAGACACCCTAGGACATTTCAAGCCTATGGCTTTGTTAACAATTTTGTCACGACCCGAACGAAGGCCCGTATCGTAGACACGGGACAAGGGACCCATAGAGATCCCAAGTTGACTCATGGCACAAGAATACATCTAACTCAATCAATAAACTGAAGAATCAACAATATAAACTCAGCGGAAGTCTAACTCATCATAACATCAGTTATCTAACACCCGTTGATATATTTCTAAATTTATCATGTATATTTATTAGTTATTTAACACGACAAGTGATGGGTTAGTCCTGACTATTGGAGTGGTTCCACTAATAAATGTAGAGCTGAGATTTGAGAAAGATACTATTGTTGTTTATGGTTAATAATGGCTAAATAAAAGATAACCCGCTAAGTATAATGTCGTGAAGTAACTGAATGAATCGGGAGTAACTAAAATAGGCTTAGTTAATGGAAATTGAAATAGGTAATGGGTAAAAGGATTTCATACATATAAAGGGTGTTGAAATAGAATAATACCAATATTGAGCTATCACTTAAGCAGGTTATGTTGTAGGGGGTGTGTTTTTTCTACCACGGGATCGCGACAGCGGTCAAAACACCACTACATCAAGATGATGGTACTAGTGTAGGAATTGGGGAGTTGAGGAGTTTATCATTGAATTTATAGTACGTAAATAGAAGTAAGGTGAACAAATATATAATTGGACATAGCCTATGTGTATGTTGTTTTGGATAGTAAAGGTTAGACAATTTCATGTTAATTAAATATTGTTGTATGCACTAATCCTAGTCAGTCAATGATGCCTATCAGTACATGTGATGTACTGATTCTACCTTGATGCACTTTTTTGGGTGTCAGTTTTGGCAAGTGATTTTCAGTTTCATGGTTGACGAGATGATAGTCAATATCAGCTTCCGAATTCTCTCCACAGGCGAAGCTGTGTCATGTAATTTTGTCAGTTTTCCAAGTAGAGTTTTTATACCTGTCTAGACTAGATCTTGGAAGAGTCATGGTTTTTGGAGGGATTTTACTATGACATTATAACATTGTTGAATTATGTATGTTAATAAGAATCTTAAATATTTTTATATGTTGTTCAAAAAGGGGTTTTCCTATCGAGTTTGAATCGATGTAGGTGCCCGCATGAATCACCCAAGTGGGTTGTGCCATTATTCCATGACTGGACTTTCATATATAATAAATTTTATAAGAAAAATCAATAAAGTATATACCAAATATTTTAATTCTTTAAATGAGAAGTAATTGAGAAATTTAACTACCCAGAGAAAATTTCAAGTTTTTCGTTATTATTTTTCATGAATATCAAGAAAATTGTTTATAAAGAGTTGTTCATGTAAAAGACTTTCTAAATTCATCTTATATAGATTTATTATTAATCTACACAAGTCATTTTCCGAAAAAAAATTAATGAAGTTATGGATGGAAAGATTGAACACATACATTAAGAAGTCTGAAGCCTAATATAAATAATGGTTCCTCAACAAGAAGTAAGAAACACACATAATCTTGTTCTAAAGTTGTTGATATTGTGATTTTATAATCACAAGTAAGGACATGTTCTCGTTATGTATACACACATCTCCTTGCTTGCAATTATCAACTCTCAATACCAGCAACATTAGGACAAGTATTGTGCTTTCAATATTTCTTGTTGAGAAGCCACCATTTGTAACGAGTTTTAGGGTTGTTAAGATAGATTCTTTTAATCTTTTCTTATATAAAAGTTGTAATTATATTTTCTAAAGTAGTTCTAACCATATCTAAAATAATCTTGGATAAGATAAATTCAGAAAAATCTATACTTGATCAACTCTTATTAAAAAAAATTGTGATTTTCAAGATCTTTAATAAGGAAAAAAACTTCAAAATCATTTTATATTTTTAAACTCTTTTTTTATTTAATTAATT
>JACEIK010003795.1:107777-123043 GCA_018107945.1 Datura stramonium | reverse complement strand
TGAGTTCAGCCAAAATTCACATTTAGAGAACTTGGCATACAACTGACGGTCCCTGAGAATCTGGAGCACTGTCCGTAAATGAGCCTGGTGGTCTGCCTCTGAACGACAATACACAAGAATATCGTCGATAAACACTATCACGAATAGGTCCAGGTATGGTCTGAAGATACTGTTCATCTGGTCCATAAAGACTGCTGGGGAATTCGTCTGCCCAAAGGACATGACTAAGAACTCAAAATGGTCGCATCTGGTCCTGAAGGTTGTCTTCGGAATGTCCCTTTCACGGACTAGAACCTAATGGTATCCGGACCATAAGTCAATCTTGGAGAAATATCTGGCCCCCTGTAACTTGTCAAACAAATCATCTATTCTTGGAAGCGGATACTTACTCTTAACTGTAACCTTATTCAACTGCCGGTAATCTATACACATGCAGAGCGAGCCATCCTTCTTTCTCATAAATAGAATTGGCGCACCCCAAGGTGAAGTACTTGGCCTGCTAAAGCCCTTATCTAATAGGTCTTTTAGCTGCTCCTCTAACTCTCTAAGTACAGCAGGAGCCATACGATACGGAGGAATTGATATGGGCTGAGTGCCTGATAGCAAATCAATCGAAAAATCTATTTCTCTCTGGGGGAATATCAGGTAGCTCACCTTGAAATACGTCAGGGAATTCATTAACCACTGGAACAGACTGGAGTTACCGATAGACTTCTCAACTCAAGCTAGTGCATTCAATCTTCTTCTCAATTTTTAGAGATTTTCTCAGGAATCTTCCGCCAGGTATATGGAAATTCAACAAGGGGACTGTTCTTCCCTTGTGTCCCAAAACCCTTTCATAAATTTCGTATTAGTTATAGTCCTGAAGTTCACTATTAGGGTTGAATCTTTAGTAAATTGTGAAATTTCTTCCTGCTATTATTCTCTTGAGTATTGAGGGTTGTTGATAGTACTAATTATGGTCATTATCTCTTTACATGAATTATGATGACTCTAGACCTAGTTCTTGAATGTAGTAATGTGGTCTTTCATTATTGATTAGACATAAATGTTGCTTGACTCTATCAGTGTTGAAATTCCCATGTTACTATTATCATATGAATTTTCAGTCAGTTGCATTCTAGTTCAGTCTCAGTCAGAATGTTAGTACCTTCAGTATTTTTTTTGGAAATGTCAGTTGATCAGTTTGACTATAGTTATTTCCTCAAGTGTCAACAATTCCTTCCTATAATCATATAGCAGTCATCAATTAGTTCTATAGACGGTTAGAACACTTCTAGATAAGAAACTCTTACCAATCTTAGAACCAGCAGCATTAGTTTCAGTTTGTTCTTTAGACGGTTACGACACTTCCAAATAAGTAGCTCTAGCTAGTCTTAGAACACCAGTTACAGTATCCGGTCTGATAAGACTCTCCAAGTACTTCCAGATAAGTACCCCTAACTTCGTCTTGAGCCCTAACTTCGGGCTATCATCTTGGTAGTAGTAGTCATGTTAGGAATAACCAGTGGGAGTAGGACTTAGCACCAAGCAGAGTGTGGTTCCAGCACACCTTGCTTCCCAGAACTATGTTTCCACCTTAGGTTATTTTATTTTTCCCAACGGCCCTAGACATTTGATCACCTAGTTAATGCCTTTATACCCTGGCAAGGTATATTGGGTCCTATTGATGAGGCGTATACATCGAACTCCACGTTTAGCTCACGTGGTTATATGTCGGTTATAGACTCTCCCACTTGTCAGTATAGTCTCAGTTTAGTTCAGTTCAGTTTAGCTCATTTCAGTATCTCAGATTCAGGACATGTCTATGACCATCAGTTAGGGTCATTATTAACCATATTAGTTATATTTAAGTTGTATCAATTTTTAGTATTTTAGTTGTTCATTTCATGTCATTTCAATTCAGTTACTTGTTCTTTCATGAATATTATATCTCTCTCTTACTCAGTATATTCAAAGTACTAACGCATACCTTCCATGTTGTATCGTATCATAATACAAGCGCAGGGTCTCAGTCCCAGCTTCGTCAGCAATTCCCTCAAACGACATCAACAGCAGCATTTGGTGAGTCCTCATTTTCTGAGGATGATAATTATTTTCAGTTAGTTCTTTTCAGGTTAGAATTTAGAGTTAGCTGGGGGCTTGTCCCAATAACTCATTAATTTAGTAGTTGATTTCAGACAGAGACATAGATATTTAGTATCATTTTTCAGATGTATTGACTCTTTTCAAATCAGTTATCCTAAATGGTTTTATTTATTTAAATCTTCCGCTTATGTTTACTCAGTTTACCAGTGTAATGATGGACCATGGGTTATCTTGGGGTCACTTATGGCACCAAGTACCATGTCTCCTTAGGGTATAGACTCGGGTCGTGAAAAACCTGGTACCAGAGCACTAGGTTTAGAGTATCCTAGGATGTCTAAAATCCACGTCAAATATAGTTCTTTTCATGGGTGTGAAGCACGCCACACCTATGACGGTGAGGCTAAAAAATGTTATTAGGAAAACTCCCTTTTATTCATACTCATTATTGTGCGATGAAGTTTAATTTCAGAAACATTCTCCTAACTCATGCTCTATTTCATTTTAGTGAAACTATGCCTCCACGACCAGGAAATGGAAGGAGGGCTGGCAATGCCAATTGACCTGCCCCACCAGCTCCAACAGCCCCTCGGGATAACCAAGTATCCTCAACAGAATTCCGAGCGGCAATCCAGTTGCTCCCTCAGACAGTGACTAACAAAGTGAACCAACAAATTATTCCGGTGAATACAAATGGGTCCATAGCAACTGCTAGGGTTTGAGATTTCACCCGAATGAACCCTCTAGCTTTTCATGGATCCAAGTTGGGAGAGGACACACAGGAGTTTGTAGATGAGGTGCTGAAGATCACCCGGATTATAGGTGTTAGTTCCGCAGAGAGTGCTGATCTGGCCGCCTACCAGTTGAAAGGGGTGGCTCAGTTTTGGTATGATCAATAGAAGGAAGGGAGACCAGCCGGAGCAGAATCGGTAGAGTGAGAAGAGTTTACCACAACATTTCTAGATAGATTCTTCCCCTTGTAGTTGAGGGAGGCTAAGGTCACGGAGTTCATGAACTTAAAGCTGGGTAATAGGACCGTGGAGGAATATGCATTAGAGTTCTCTCGGTTGTCGAGGTATGTTCCGGAGATGGTAGCCGAGCCAAGGGCTCTCATGCTTAAGTTTGTCAATGGGGTATCAAACTTAATACTTAATGAGTGCAGGACCATGATGCTCATTAAGGACATTGACCTCTCCAGCCTTATTGTTCATGCCCAGTAGATTGAGGTAGAAAAGTTGAAGGATACAGAACGGGAGAAAAAGCAAGCTAGAACAGGCAATCTTATTTTGGCCACCAAAGGTCCGGCGGTAGTAGCTGCCCACAGCAACAGCAGTAGAGGACCCCAACACCTACCTTAGCCGATGCCCCTACTTTCCGATCCCGCAAGGATCGAAAGGGTGGAGCATCTCTCTCTTAGTCCAAGAGTTACAGTATCAACAACCACTACCCAGCTTATCCTGTGTGGCAGGAACCATCAAGGTGAATGCCTCCAGGGAAAAGAGGGTTGCTTTAGATGTGGACAGTTGGGTCACAGGCTAAAGGAGTGTCCGTTAGTTGGACAGGGGTAAGCACAATCTACCACTTCAGTAGCCCAAGCAAGCCATCCAGCTCAGTAGGGTAACACTTCAGGTACGGATGGCAGTTAGCGGAAAAACCACTTTTATGCTTTGTCCTCTTATCAGAATCAAGAGAGCTCATCTGACGTGGCCACAGGTATGTTATGTCTCTTCCATCAGATGTGTATGCCCTATTAGATCTAGGAGCCACACTATCATTCATGACTCTCTAAGTAGAAGTTCAGTTTGAAATCAATCTAGAAGTCCTCTCAAAACCATTCTCAATCTCTACCCCAATTGGTGAGTCAATTAGAGCTAGTGGGGTGTATCGAAACTGCCCAGTCTCAGTATTGAGTAGAGTCAATCCAGTTGATCTAGTAGATCTAGACATGGTCAATTCGACCTCATTCTTGGCATAGATTGGTTACACTCCAGTTATGCCTCAGTCAACTATAGAACTAGAGTTGTCAGATTTCAGTTCCCCAATGACCCAGTCTTAGAATGGATGGGTAGTGTTTTACCGCCTAAGGGTCGGTTTATTTCCTACCTTAAGGAAAGAAAGCTCATTTCAAAAGGTGCATCTATCACCTAGTTCGATTTAAAGATTTTAGCTCCGATACCCAAAAATTTTGTCAGTTGTAGTTGTCAACGATTCCTTGACGTGTTTACCGAAGATCTTCCCAGAGTCCCCCCCTCCTAGTGGGAAATAAACTTCGGTATAGACGTTCTTCTCGACACTCAGCCCATCTCTATTCCTCCTTATAGAATAGCTCCAGCTGAGCTTAAGGAGTTGAAGGATCAGCTAAAAGATCTTCTTGATAAGGGTTTCATTTGACCCAACATCTCTCCATGGGGTGCTCCAGTGTTGTTCGTGCGAAAGAAGGACGGTACCCTCAGAATGTGTATTGACTATCGTCAATTGAACAAGGTTACAGTTAAGAATAGGTATCCCCTACCCAGATTTCCAACTTGTTTGATCAGCTTCAAGGAGCCATTTGTTTTACCAAGGTAGATCTCAGGTTGGGGTATCGTCAACTTAGAGTCAGGGAATTTGATATACTGAAAATGGCCTTCAGAACATGGTATGGTCACTATGAATTCGTGGTTATTTCCTTTGGACTAACTAATTCCCCCGTAGCTTTCATGGACCTGATGAAAAGAGTATTCAAGCAGTATCTAGATATGTTCTTCATTGTGTTCATCGACGACATCTTAGTGTACTCCAAAAATGAGGAGGAGCATGCTAACCATCTGTGGATAGTGTTATAGACTCTCAGAGACTGAAAGTTGTTTGCTAAGTTTAGCAAATGCGAATTCTAGCTGAAGTCTGTGGCTTTCCTTGATCATATGGTTTCAGGTGATGGTATTCAGGTAGATCCTCAAAAGATAGCAGCGGTGAAAGACTAGCCAAGACCTACTTCCCCAATAGAAATCAGAAGTTTCCTAGGTCTAGCCAGCTATAACCGACAGTTTGTAAAAATGTTTTCCTCTATTGCGTCTCCTCTAACTAAGCTAACTCAGAAAAATATGATGTTTCAGTGGTTAGATGCATGTGAGAAGAGTTTTCAAGAGCTGAAAACTCGACTCACTACAACTCCAGTTTTGACCTTACCAGAAGGAACAAATGGAATTGTAGTCTACTGTAATGCTTCCAGAGTTTTCCTCGGTTGTGTTGTGATGCAGCGAGGTAAGGTGATAGATTATGCCTCCAGACAGCTTAATATTCATGAGAAGAATTATCTGACTCATGATCTTGAATTCGCGGCAGTGGTGTTTGCTCTAAAGATATGGAGGCATTACCTTTATGGGGTTCACATGGATGTCTTCACTGATCACAAGATCCTTCAGTACGTGTTCAGTCATAAAGATTTAAACCTTCGTCAGAGAAGGTGGTTGGAGTTATTGAAGGATTATTACATGGGCGTGCTACACCACCCGGGCAAGGACAATGTGGTGGCTAATGCCCTAAGCAAGATTTCCATGGGGAGTGTTGCTCATGTTTAAGATGGAAGAAAGGAGTTGGAAAAAGATATTCACAGGTTAGCTCGGTTGGGAGTGCAGTTGGTTGATTCAGCCGAGGGTGGAGTAGTAATACAAAACGGGTGTATCACCCCGGATAATTTGAGCGATTAAATCGTGCTTTCCAAGTAGGAATAAGAGTACATAATAGGCTAATAAGGATGTTTTATGAGTTATTTGAGTCACTCTATGGCCGTATTTAATATTGGACAGTGATCAAGTTGTAGAACAAAATTCGGAAAAAGTTATCATAAAATTTCCTTCTTGAGATTCCTTGAAATTTAGGTCAAATTTATCAAAGCTTTTCTCCCAATATATGAGGATTTAGGGGGTGTGCCACCTATCAAATTAAATATCTATGAGTCTATTGTTTAGTTCATCAAACCGTTTGTCAATCTGACTTCAAAATAGAGAGATATTTGCGTTTTCGCGAGACCGCGCAAGCAGGCACGTCACAAAGGTCTAAGGCAGTGGAGGACTATTTAAGTCCATTTGGTCGGTTATTTCACTTCCAATTCTCATTTCTTGAAATTTCCTCGAACAAAACTCTCCCTAGAGGTTTTCTTGATTGTTTTGGGGCTTGAAGCCATGGGTCAACATGATTTTGGTGTCGGGAAGTCAGGAATCGCGTGTAGTCCGTGGTTTGGTGTCTTTTCCAGGCTGTTGGTGGCTGTTTCGTGGTGAAGATTTTGGTAAGCCTTCTTCCTTTTTTTCTTCTTAGTGTTTAAGGTTGGTTATAGGTTTGTTCACCTCAGTAGGTTGTTGTCTCAGAGTTTATACCGTCAAATTCCTATGAATCTTGTCATTTAAGCTTCGTTTGTCTTGTTTTTGTTATTGAGTTGTGTTGGCTGCATTTTGGCAGAATATTGGACTGCCTTTAGGCAGTAGGTTCATTGTGTTGAAGGCTCAAGTTTGTCTATGCTTGAATCTAAGGTATGTTAGGCTTGTCCCTCCCTTTGTCGGCATGAATTCTGTAGCCGTTGTCATCTGTGTTGACGTGTGTCTTGGCTGTTTTGTAAAGACTTGTGTTATGTTATTATTGAACTCTTGTGATTCTTTTTATATGGTGATAAAGGTGTGTATAAGGTGCTGGTTTGGTTGGTGGCTGGGGCTTGTGTGCGGAGAATCGTAGACATGGCAAATTATTAGGCTCGTGTCGAGAGGTCGTATGTGAGGCATGTGGTTCTTGTAGCAAGTTGTGGGTTGTTTGAGTGAATAATATTAGGTGATTATATTGAAAAGTGAATGAGGGATTAGAGTGTTTAAGGTTGATGGTTGCGACGATCAGTTGTTATATTTGATTCGGCGGTCGTGTAGATGGTATGTGACGACCATGGTGACACTTGGGCTGGTTTGGCCGTGTCCCTTGATGTTAGTAGTGAATAGAGTGGCTTGTGGGCTGTTTGATCATGTATTATTATTGTTGTTGATTGTGTGTGTACTGTGTTTGAGGCCTTCTGGCTTGTGGATACCCAATGCACGAGAATTGTTCCGGCTAGGGGTCGAGCCCGAGGTATCTTGTGGCTTGTGGATACCTGACGCACGAGAGTGTTTCCGGCTGAGGGGTTGAGCCCAAGGAGTGATATGACCTAGGGGGTTGAGAATGATGTCCTCTGTAGTGTCGAGTTGAGACATGATTCGAGAGTGGTCTGACATGTCTGAGCCTTCCTGGGATTGCGATTTGGTTCTCCCAGATGGATTGAGCTTCGCTGACTGTGTGCAGTCCAGAGAGAGTCTGGTAGTGCTTGATTGATGATGTTCACTGACTAGTGTTTACTTTTGATATTCTTGGCATTATATTGTAATTATTGCTCGTGTTATATGTTATCTGATAGTAGTGGATGTTAGATGTTGGATGGTGTTAGCTAGAGGCCGTCAACAGGTCAAGAGGCGGTGACAGGTGAGCTATGTTGGCTAGGTGTCGTTGTGTTATTGTTTACTTTTGGACTTGTGGGGCTTATGGGGGCCAAGTATGTTTTGTTTGTATGCTTGTTTGTACTTACTAGGATTATGGGGGTCAGGTAGGTTCTATGTGTTTACTTATGTTTAGTTCTCCTTCTGCGGTATCTAGTATATCTGTTGATCTCTTATCTATCTCTTCCAGTAGTTTCTGCCCTTCATGCTTGATACACTATTGTACTGACGCCCTAGTCGGGGCACTGCATTCATGCCTGAAATTGATGGTGGGCTGTTAGATCGAGTTCTTGGGTGCTTAGTGGAGTTCAAACTGAGTTGGTGCGCTCCAGGTCTTTCAGAGTCGCTAGATGTTTGAGTTAAGGGTAGTTCGTGGCCCTATCCCAATCACTTGATTACTAATGTATTCATAGAGGCTCATAGACATTGTTGTGGTTTTAATATGTTTTTATAGGCTAGGTGGACCTTATTGTATAGTCGTTTTCCATTTTGGGCCTTGACGGCACATGGTATTTATTTATTTTGGTTGGTCAGGTGAGCCAATTTCCGCTATAGTCTATCATCTTATTTTGATTTTATAGTTGTTGTGTTGTCGAACCTCATCGGTTCTGACCTTTATTTTATTTTTGGGCATCGTGTATGATCATATCAGGGGTGGCACTAGGTGCCATTCGCGCCTCGCTGGGTTTGGGATGTGACAATGGGTCAGAATCCTTGCTAGTTCTTGAGGTTAAGTCAAAGCAAGATGAAGATCCCATACTGCTTAAGCTAAAAGAAGCAGTTCTCAGAAAATAAGTAGAGGTTTTTCCCAAAGGGGGAAATGGTGTGCTTCATTACCAGGGAGACTATGTGTTTCATACGTAGGTGAGTTGAGATAGCATATACTAGCAGAAGCACAGCTCCAGATATTCTATCCACCCAGGTGCCAATAAGATGTACCGTGACCTATGGAAAATCTACTAGTGGAACGACATGAAGAGAGATATTGCGGAATTCATGGCCAAGTGCCCGAACCGCCAGAAGGTTAAGGTTGAACACCAAAGACCTGGGGGTATGACTCAAGATATCATCATACACACGTGGAAGTGGGAAGAAGTGAATATGGTCTTCATTAAAGGTATACCTCGTACTCACTGGCAACATGATTTAATTTGGGTGATAGTAGATCGGATGACCGAGTCATCACATTTCCTCCCAGTTAAAACTAAAACTTAGCCGAGGATTATGCTAGTCTATACATTTGGGAGTTAGTCATACTGCATGGGGTTCCCTTGTCCATCATTTCAGATAGAGGTACACAGTTCACCCCGTGTTTCTAGAAGTCATTTCAGAAAGGACTCAATACCCAAGACAAGCTCAACACAACTTTTAACCTCAGATAGATGGTCAAGCTGAGCGGCCTATTCAAACCTTAGAAGACATGTTGAGAGCTTGTGTGATCGACTTCAAGGGCATTTGGGATGATCACTTACCTCTCATCGAGTCTGCATACAACAACAGCTACCACTCTAGTATTCAAATGGCCCCGTTTGAGGTATTACATGGTAGGAGGTATAGGTCTCCTATAGGGTGGTTTGAAGTTGGCGAAGCTACCTTAATAGGACCAAACTTAGTTCATTAAGCTATGAAGAAAGTGAAACTGATCAGAGAAAGGTTGAATAGCTCAAAGCTGACAGAAATCATATGCTGATTTGAGGAGTAGAGAGTTAGAATTTACTGTAGATGATTGGGTTTATTTTAGAATTTCACCCATGAAAGGGGTGATGAGGTTTGGAAAGAAAGGGAAACTCAGTTCTAGATAAGTAGGACCCTACAAAATTCTAAGGTAAATTGGCAGTGTGGCATGTGAGTTAGAATTACCTTCAGATTTAGTATCTATGCACCCAGTCTTACAAGTGTCACTATTGAAGAAGTGCATCGGTGATCCGGCCTAAGTTGTGCCACTAGACAATGTGGGAATGAAGGATAGTCTCTCTTACGAAGAGGTTCCAGTTCAGATCCTAGACCATCAAGTTCATAAGCTAAGAAACAAGGAAGTCACGTCAGTGAAAGTCTTGTGGAGAAACCAGCTAGTTGAGGGAGCCACAAGGGAGGCAGAAGTAGACATGATGGCCAAATACCCTCATTTATTCCCTTCTAGTGCATTTCTAGCATAAAGTATTAAATTCCTCCTAAAGCTCTATTTAGTTCAGTAGTCATTAGCTCTATTCAGATTTTCAATGTGCACTCTAGTTTTGTTAACTCAGTTAGTATGGTTAAATTAGTTCGCAGTCAGTCACTCCTTCAGAAATCAGTTTATAGTCTCAGTCTAGGAATTGCAGTTCTTTTACCAGTTTTCCAATTGTTTTAGCCTTCATTTGAGGACGAATGATTCCAAAGGGGAGATATTGTAACACCCTGAATCTTTTCTAGACCGAACTCAGACTCAGCAGATAGAACAAGGAAAATTTATCTCAGAACGACCAAGACAACGAGTAATTGTCAGCAATAATGACTGTTGTTTAGGTCGTGGTCATCCCTGCCAGTGGTCCTTTGGGAACCAATGGAAAAACCTGTTGTGAGGAAAAATGAGTCATCCTGTCACTCATTTCCTTCCCAGTGCAGAGATCAGTTATTCCCTTTCCAGGAACCCACGAGTCAAATGACGAGTCGTCATTTGATGTAATGACTTGTGGGGTGACTCGTTAGTTGGAGTCTAGAAGCTATTGAAAACCTTCTTCCTTTAATAACGAGATGCAACAATGACGCGTTGAGTCTCACAATGAGTCTTTATGTGAAATCGTGACAACAAGTCCAAAATGATCAAATTTTCCAGTAGAGACGATGACAGATACGACCCGTTGGTTCAACCAATGAGTCATTGTGTCGCTCGTTAGTGGGGTTCCCAAGTTTTTCTAGCCAGTGACAACAAGAAGGACCAACGACCCATTGGTTTATCCAATGAATCGTGGTCCCATCTCATTGCAAATTTGCAGTGAACCTAATATCAGGCCCAGGACCAATGTCTGGTCGCAATGAGTCGTGGTGTAAACCAATGACTCGTTGTGTGACACGTTGGTTCTTGTCGGACAGTTTCCATATTTTCTTCCAAAGCTATTTTAGTAACTTCTCATATTTTTAATCCTTAAACTTCATCGTTTTGGGAACGTTTTATAGATAATTAAAGGAATAATCGACTAAGTCCCTTTAATTTTTCACTCTACTCTTGATCTTCAGAGAAAGAAGTTACAGACAAAATTCTCAGGGCAAACTAGGGCATTAAATCTTTTTCTAAATTTTTCAATACTTTCTAAGGAATCTTCCACCAGGTATGTGGGAATTCAACAGGGGGACTATTCTTTCCTTGTGTCCCAAAACCCTTTCATAAATTTCTTATGAGTTATAGTCCTGAAGTTCACTATTAGGGTTGAATTGTCAATAAATTGTGGAATTTCTTCCTGCTATTATTCTCTTGAGTATTGAGGGTTGTTGATAGTAATAATTTTGGTCACTATCTCCTTACATGAATTATGATGACTTTAGCCCTAGTTCTTAAATGCAGTAATGTTGGTCTTGCATAATTGATTAAGTATAAATGTTTCTTAACTATATCAACATTGAAATTCCCATGTTATTATTATCATATGAATTTTCAGTCAGTTGCATGCTAGTTCAGTCTCAGTTAGAATGTTAGTACCTTCAGTATTTTTTTTCCAGAAATGTCATCTGATCAGTTTGACTATAGTCAGTTCCCGAGATGTCAGAAATGCCTCCCAATTATCAGTTATCAGTTATCGTATATTAGTTATCAGTTAGTTTTATAGATGGTTATGACGCTTCCAGATAAGCAGTTCTGACCAGTCTCTGAACCAGCAACATCAGTTTCAGTTTGTTCTTTAGACGATTATGACACTTCCAGATAAGCATCTCTGGCCAGTCCTAAAATACCAATTACAGTATTCCGTCCGATAAGACTCTTAGGGTACTTCCAGATAAGTATCCCTGACTTAGTCTTGGGCCCCATCTTTGAGATATCCACTTGGTAATAGTAGTCATAGGACTACCCAGTGGGAGTAAGACTTAGCACTGAGTGGACTAGGGTTCCAACACACCTAGTTTCCCAGAACTACATTATCATCGTAGGTTATTTATTTGCCCAATAGCCCCAGACTTATAATCTCCCAGTTCATGCCTTTATACCCTAGCAAGGTATATTGGGTCCTATCGATGAGGCGTATACATCAAACTCCATGTTTAGCTCACATGGTTATATGTCAGTTACAGTCTCTTCTACTAGTTAGTACAACCTTAGTTCAGTTCAGTTCAATTTATCTCAATTCTCTATCTCAGATCTAGGACATGTCTATGACCATCAGTGGGGGTCATTATTAACCATATCAGTTATATTTCAGTTGTATCAGTTTTTAGTATTCCAGTTGGTCATTTTATGTCATGTCAATTCAGTTACTTGTTCTTTCATGCTTTTTATATATCTCACTTACTCAGTATATTCAAAGTACTAACGCATACCTCCCATGCTGCGTCAAATCATGATACAGGCGTAGGTTCTCAGTCCCAACATTGTCAGTAGTTCCCTCAGAAGACATCAGCAACAACATTTGGTGAGTCCTCATCTTTTGAGGACAATAATTATTTTCAGTTATTTCTTTTTAGTTAGATTTTACAGATAACTGGGGGCTTGTCCCAGCAACTTATCATTTAGTAGTTGGATTAACATAGACATAGATATTCAGTATTATTTTTCAGATGTATTGACTCTTGTCAAATTAGTTGTCTTAAATTGTTTTATTTATTTAAAGCTTCTGCTTACATTTACTCAGTTTAACCAGTGTAATGATAGACCATGGGTCAGCTTGGGGTCACTTGTGGCACCAGTACCGTGTCTCATTCAGGATATAGACTCGGGTCATGACAAGGATGTTTTTGTTTAATTAGAAAGTAGCTTAGGATTACTCAGCCAAAAAAATACACTAGTTTTGATGTTTTGAATAAATGACTTTGTTTAAAATTTTTGATGGTTACCTGCGTATTTGTTGATTGAAAAACATGATTTTTGTGGATCTTTTTGGTGTCATTTAGTGTATTAGCATGAGTAATTATAGTTGGCCATGTATGAACTGGATAGGTAGAATGAATGCAAAACATGTACCATGAGTGAGTGAGGTCATATACCTAGTTCAATACTGCGCAGAGG
The DNA here is from genome assembly GCA_018107945.1 of Datura stramonium. Lineage (NCBI taxonomy): Eukaryota > Viridiplantae > Streptophyta > Magnoliopsida > Solanales > Solanaceae > Datura > Datura stramonium. The sequence goes on along the minus strand of JACEIK010003795.1, from coordinate 110,275 downwards.
ATCTAGAACATGTTCGATTGGTCTTTACATAGGTTTTAGGATGACTGGTTAGGAAAGGATCATAGATTACTTTTGTCTAGCCCATTTTAGCTTAAATTACCTATCAAAATGATATGATTCCCTTGATACTGATTTTAAGGCTTAAATGAATCATTTTTCTTTGATTAACCGATTAACCTTACCCATTTTTTTTATAATGAATCTGTATTGGCCCTGGTCCCTCCTTGGACATTTTGAACCTCAACCTAGGAAAAATGCCTAAGTTGAGGGTGGCTAGAGCGCATAGATCATGGGAAGGTGAAAAAACGAAAAAGAAAGGAAAAAAGGTTTAAAATGAGGTATGGTGTGACAAAAGAAGAAAAGAAAAGGTGAGAAAAAAAAAGAAAAATTGTAAAGAAAATACAAAAGAGAAAAATGAAGGAAAAGTTGAAAACACACCACACTCATACATTCCATAAAAATGGAGAAATGGGAGGAAAAAGTTGAAAAAGTGAAAAGGATGAAATAAATGAAAAGTGGAGCCACATGTATGTAGTGCCAAGGAGGGTTTAGTCACTAAAAATACCATATTTACCATACCCAGCCCGAAAACCTACATTATAAGCCGAATAAACTCCTATAGTGATCCTAGGCTGACTGTGCAAAGAACCAAAGTAGAGGAAATAAGGGCAAGCCTATGGTAACCGATGTGCAGTATTTGGAACTTCCTTGTGAGAGTGAGATTCTTACTTGTTCAGTCCCATGTTTCATATTTTCATATATTTGTGAGTTGGGGACTTCATTTGTTGTGAGGACACATGGTTTGTATTTTATTCTGCCAGTTGTCTGTGTGAAAAACATTCGCAATGACTTAATTCTCTACTAATAACTAGATGACATATCTTGATCTCTGTTTATCATGGTTTGTGGTCACTTGATGTGCATATGCTGATTTGGTTTACAGGGAAAAAGGTCAAAAGTTGTTTGTGTTCAAAATGAAAATTTTGATTAGTGTTTGCTGTAGTATCCTAGGTTTATTTTCTAGTTAAGTGTCGTTTTTAATTTTTGTTTTCTTTGCTTGAGGACATGCAAAAGTCTTAAGTTGAGAGTGTTGATGTTCTATGAGTTTACAACACTTTTGACGCTTAAAACTGGAAAAATAACATGGACTTAAGTAAGTTTATATGGATATGAGGTGTTTTTACTTTGTTTTTAGGGAAAATAGGTGTTGGAGAAAAAATGTGCAAAAGCTGCAGAAAAGTGTAGAAAAGCAGCCAAGTACTAATCTCAGTACGAGCCGTATTAAGACTCATGGAAAAGCTCAAAAGGCTGGAACAATGCAAAGGCAAAGTACCACTCTCAGTACAATCCGTAACTAGAGTCGTGGAATACTGCAGAGAAAAGTCGCACGTGTGAAATCTCCTGATATGGGTAGCACCTATGGATCATAGCATCTACCTATGACCCATACCAAGATACGTGGGAAGCTTTAGTTATTTTAAGGAATTGGCAGAACTCATGATACGACTAACTATTATGAGTCGTAGGAGCAAGGTACGAGGCGTACCAAACTTTAGAAGATGTCAAAGTTCTTGGAGCCAAACAACGACTGGATTGTATGACTCGTGGGATCATGTTACAAGTCGTACCAGATGCAAACACTTAGCCAATTCCACAGAATCCAAGGCATGTATGAGATAAGGAACAACCTGTACAATCCTGTTACCGGTCGTATAATGAGTTATAGGATGTGTCAGCGCCAAATTTGGTTATTTCCCTGCTAGGANAAACCCAACTTACAGCTTCTCCAGCAAGAGTAAACACATAATATGTGGTGGATGAGTTATAGGATGTGTCAGCGCCAAATTTGGTTATTTCCCTGCTAGGAAAAGGATTATATTCTGTACAAGTACGTTTTATGTTTCTTTTAGGTGAGAGAGGGTCAGAATTAGTTGGTTGGAAATTTTTATTAAGTTTGTAATTAGTTTTTGACAACACTGGAGAGAAGTTCTTGATAATAATCACTTGGATTTCTCAACCGTTCTTGATTTTGTTCATCATATTCTATTGCAATATTCACAACAGGTTTTCGTTCAATCATTGTTGTAAGTATTTAATTATGTGTTTGTCTAAGAATACTAATCACAATCTTATAATCATGAGAGGCTAAAACCTCCACAACTAGGGTTGTGGGAACCATGGTGGATTAACGAACTAGGGACATAAAGTGATTCGAAACCAATGCTAAACACTTGTATTGTATTCGCTTAGCCTTTGATGTCTTTTAATGATGAGAAATGTTAAGGCTGGCTCAAATTCTTTACTTTTTGTTGACACCCAATTTTGACCGCCTTATCCCCCATCTAAGCTGCTTATTAATATATATGTGAATATTTTTAAAATTTACCCTTTTTAAATAATTGTTTAGCTCATATTCATAATATTTTAGTATTAATATACAATTAGATTTTGCATAATATTTTATTACATTAGCTTCAAGTTATTAAATTTTTTAATAT